>JARHVA010004339.1:972500-1105000 GCA_037957365.1 Torreya grandis
CACTTGGTTCGTTAGCTAACTGCCCGTAATTAGCTCGCAGTCGAACCACACAGGCGACCGATGCCGGTCCCTGTTTGCCTGGAGGTGACCGACGTCGGCCGATATATGACCGACGTCGGTTGCTTCTCTATGCTCTCCCGCCGACGTCGGCTGATCAGACCGACCCCAACTTCTTCTGCAACTCAGCAACCTTCAGCAACCTCCTCTCCTGTTTGCATCAGTGAAGCTTTTAGCTCCACAATCCTAACAATCTCCCACTTGGAGATAAACAGCTGCACTATACCTGTACCTGTACTCCGTCTAATCTATTTCCTAGTTTGTATCCCTCTTCAAGCTCCCACCTGAAGACAACCCACCACACAACCTATGATGTACCACCTGTCATCCGAGTAACCTGCCACATCCGAACCTAAAACACCTGTAGTGAAGTCTTGACCCTGCATAGCAACACCTACTACCGGTCCCTCTCAAGTACCTGAGAATCCACTTCCCCGAATTGGCTCCTAACTCTCTGACAGCTCCCACTGCATGGGAATACTTAGGTCTATACCAGACCTCATGTGATTTCGGACACTGTACCTGTCCAGCCCTTAGTGTGCTCCGGCTCTGCATCCTGAACCTCGCCAACACCTGATTCACATCAGCTCCCACTCGAGACAAAATCAACCTGTGATCTCCATGCCTCCCATGTCAAAGAATTCTGCTGCTCCAAACTCCTCATGACATGCCACTGAACTAATCTTACCCTTAGCTCAGCAAAACCCTGTATGTACACCCCTGCTAGCTAGCATACTATCCACATACAGCAACAGAATGATGTTGCAATCACCATCCCCCTGGTAAGTCAAACCACAGTAGTTACCCTGACATTGACTGAAGCCATGCTCCGTCCTCCACCTGTCAAAACCTGTACCACTGTCCTGCAGCTCCAGAAGACCATATAGCCTGGTCTTCCATCTCACGTATCCGTTCTCTCTATTCTTCTACTAAGGTATCCATTCATCTCTGTGCTTTCATACCTGCTGGCAACTCTACCAAGACACACCTGTCTGGTTCTCCTCCAAGGAATCACATCCTCATCCATGCCAAGCTCACACCTGTTTCCTGGATCCTTCCTGCTCTATAATCAGCAACATGTATAAAGAAGAGGAACAACAAATTTGAGGGCCTACTTACGCCTTCAGTCCTCCGTATGGGTGTTTGAGACTCCTTGACAACATGATGTCCACCCAAAATCCATTACAGTGACCGACCTCAGTCACTCCACAGTCTGCATCCGACCGACGTCGGTTCCATGCGTCTGTACCTGACTACCAACCTGCCTGCGCTGGTGTCCCTGCTGCCGACGTCGGTCCTCTGACCGACATCGGTCTTACATACTACCGACGTCAGTCCCATGACCGACGTCGGTCTTACCCTGCCTGACATCACCGGCTTCGGTCTGTACATGACCGACATCGGCACCTGTCTGTTCGACGCCGGTTCCTCCTGACCAACATCGGTACCTGTGTTCACCTGTGAGTGATGACTTTTTACCCGCGAGCTTCTTTGAATCAAAACCCATGTCCAAATTGCCCTGCTCAGAAGTATCCAGCCACATCCACTGGGTTCTGTCTGCCATCTCCTCCATAAACACCAAGGCTTTCCAGTTCTTAAGCCTGTCAAATATATCTGTCTTCCACTTAAGAACATGCATCTCCTTCCTGCTCATGTGACCAAGCCTACGAAGCCACGTCTCCGCAACAAAAGAAGAATCAGTAATATAAACAAGTAGATAAAGGATACCTGTTTTCTTACCACCAGCTAATTCAAGTGCATCCGCTGTGAGAGTTCTTGTGCATCTCTCATCACCCAATCTTTCTGAAGAAATTAGCCATATCTCCAAACCTGGGACCTGCATGACCTTCATCAACACCTGTGTGTTGGCCGCCTACAATTTCAGCTTCACTTCCCCCTTTGCCAATTCTTTGGCAAGGCTCACCAGCTCCTCTACCTGGAACTGCATGGAAAGAGGCAACCGAATCTTTTATCCAAGATTCAACTTTATCCAAGAAACCTGCAAACACATCTTGTGCAACAACACCTGCTACATCTGTATCTTCAGTTTCTTCATGCTGATCTGTTACCAACCAACAATAATCTTTTACCTGCTCTTTCTTTCCATAAGACCGTGAGTGACCATCTGTGCTTTTCAACTCCTCCATTCTTATCTTACTTTGATCTGCTGTTGCTCTACTCCCACTCGATCAGAAACCCCTGAGAGTGCCCTGTAACCAAACATAAAACCTGCTTCCTCCAACCTCAGCTCTGATACCACTTGTTGGTATCAAGCTCAAGAACCTACAACCAAGGCTCTGATACCACTTGTTGGGAGGAGGATAAACCGGAAGCACACAATTTGATTACCAAACCAAGCAACTTAATATGCAGAAATTAACCAGATTCACCAAGTAACTAGAATTCAGAATAACACAAGATATGGGAGACAATACACAAATTGTATTAACACTTTATACAGAAAAGAATACAATAAAGAAGATGCCACTTCTTCTCCACCACCTTACAGAGGTTTCCCACACCTCAAGTGAATAGTAATTCTCCTCCCCAAAGCTCTCCCTCTCATAGGTCCCAACACCCAACTCAAATACAGAGTTGGTGTTCACCTCCCGTGCTCCACGCACACCACAAGTGCTCCACGCACTCCACAAGCACTCCACGTGCTCCACAAGTACTCAAGGTACTTCAAGTAGATCTCCCATGAATCTGCAACAACCTACAATTCAACAGACCATACTTATGGAAGGAACTCCCTTGCCTTCCTCTTGCTCTATCCGAGTACACACCTGTACTCCAAGTAGATCATGCCTGATACTGCTCCCTGTTGTGTTGCTGTCTATATGACCTTGCACACCTGCAAATCAAACAATGGTTCTATTCACCTGTGAACCTCAACCTTACACACACATACACCTGCAGATCAACGATCTTACTTACCATGTAGATCTCCTATATAGGCCATGCAACTGTGACCAAGATCCTACACTCTTGAAGAACCCAGCTGGCTCTTCAATCCAGCACCAACACACCTGGTACTGAGGCACTAGGAGGAACGCACCATTGCTCTACCTCACACACAGAAGGAGGTTATAATTATGCTATCTTACTCCCTAGCACACTTTTCCAATACAACCATGAGTCTATTATATAGATCTCATCCAAACAATGATTAGACATCTAATTACCATAATTAGATCCACAGCTATGAGTCTAAAATTAGCACTCATCATGCAAACACTTGGTTCGTTAGCTAACTGCCCGTAATCAGCTCGCAGTCAAACCACACAGGCGACCGATGCCAGTCCCTGTCTGCCTGGAGGTGACTGACGTCGGCCGATATATGACCGACGTCGGTTGCTTCTCTATGCTCTCCCGCCGACGTCAGCTGATCAGACCGACCCCAACTTCTTCTGTAACTCAGTAACCTTCAGCAACCTCCTCTCCTGTTTGCATCAGTGAAGCTTTTAGCTCCACAATCCTAACAGCTATGGGATAAAAATAACCAAAAATAAAGTGGCATATACATAATATGAGTCTTAATAACAATGCCTAATTAGGTAATCATGTACAATATATATCCATGAAATGAAGAAGGATGAAAACCCATATGAACAAAAGTCCCCTAAAAAAGAGATAAAAGAAAGAAGGAAGGACTACATGTGAATTCCCACCTAAGGATAAATTAATTCACCCCACATGAAGCTCATTACTATATATCTTGTGTGGATGGAAAGATAATAAGGAAACATCTACGTATGTAGTGAGATAGTCCCAAAAATAAAAATTTATTCCCATTAATTTACCTTCCTCATGAGTGATACAAATAATATGTCCTAGAGACACAACACCTATAGATATATTTATGTCAATAGGAGAGAGAATACCTTGTAAGAGTCTTCCAAGAGCTCCATGAGTGTATTTATTGACAAGTTTGACCTCATAGGTTAAATTGTCACCCCTACCAATTCAAACTTTGCTTGTCATGTTTATTTTCCTATTAGTTGGTATGTTGGTCTTTTAATTTCCTTTAAATGGTCATCAAAAACCTTTTTTATCAGAGTTTAAAGTATATTTGATGAAATTAAGGTTTTGATCATCATGGCCATGTGTTTCTCTAGTCACCTATTGACCAAGTTTAGTTTATGTCAAGAGATAAAAATAGTATATAAGATTCTAAGAGGCCTTATGTCTCTTGTCAAATTCATCTCATTTTGTATAATTGATCAAATTGGTTGGTGATAGGTTTGACTAACTTCATGACTTGGTTTACTACATTTTGAGTCATTTTATGGCTTCTAGAATAGGTTTTGAATGTGAATGATAGTATATTTTCATAATATGGAAATGGCATACTTTTTTATGCATGAAAATAACAATGGATACATTTTACAACAATTTAATCATAATTATTAGGTGTTTTTTAGTTTTAATGCCAAAAAGGCCTATTTTGAGGCCATCCATACAGTTCTTCAAGGTAAAATTGAGATTAAAGAATAGTAAAAACATTATTTTTCCATGAAAAGGTAAAAAAAATATTTGAAATAGGTTTTAGGTCTTAAAATGAAGAAAATTGATTTATCTCTCATATTGACCTCGTTGGCAATGCTAGAAGGGCCATCAATTTTTTATTAGTAAAAATAAGAGAGAGAGTCGAGTCTAAAGATCTTGGGAAATTATAGGTAACCTAATTAAATTAAAATTAGTGACACTATTTGTCATATTAATCCCCCCATATTTATGAACAATCACTAAGAGTTTAAGGGAGTCACTATGACCTAATCATCTAGATAGGGTCCAGGTTTATCCTCATTTATTCTCCTGAGAGCTCAATTGAGAAAAATAATTTTTGGGAGATTATTTAAAATTTAAATAGTCCCATTTTCATGTTTGAATAATCATATAATTTCCCTTGATAAGGGAATTTTTTATAGGAAACCCATTTCCTATCTAGACTTGAGATCTGGCAATTTTTAGGCATGTTTGATATATAGGTTGAATGTATTCATTTTATGGAGTTTTATAGCTCATAGTTTCAATTAAATTACATATATTTCATCCAATAAATTTTTTTAGATACCTTCATCTTGAAAAGGTCTTTCTTGAGATAGCTTGGTTGGTCATTTGGCCCTTCCACAAGGTAACAAAGGTTATGAAGATTCATGAAGATAACGAGGTTAATTTTGAGTTCATGATATTGTTTGAGAGTGTTAATATAGTCTTAAATATGACTAGATACACTATTGGGTGAAATAAGTCTATTATAAACCTTATATGGCTAGATAAATAGTCAAGACTATGTATGGCTATATTTTCAACTTAAGAGACCTCCCTAAGGACTATATACCTTAATGGATGTGTTATGATGGTGATATATGAGTTTTCAAGAGTATTATAACAATATATAAATAATGAGAGTGATATAGGTGTCATTAAGGTATAGTAAAATCATGAATTAAGTCTCCTTAGAACTTTTTTTAATAGAGTTTAAGGTAAGTTAGCATTATTTAAGGTAATGGATCATTTCTTGTTTGCATTACTATTCAGACCTCCTTATGTAAAATTAATGATTCTTCAGGATAGTTGTGGATATGAAGGGAAAATAAGGGTCTTAAGATAATTTTAGTCTCTTGGAACCAATCTCCCATCCCTTCTCAGTTTGTACAATGGGTAGAAATAGGTACCTACAACAGTCAGTTATATCTAAAGGGCTATTTCAAGGAACATCATGTTATAGCCATGACTAAGATTAGTGGTTTTTAGGTTATGAGTTATAAATGAGATTATAGGATAATTTTTTATCTTATCATCCATAGGGTAATTGAAACGTATCTCTTCCTATAGTCCATAAAAAGGACCAATCACCACCTATAACCATATTGTTTTGGCACAAACAATATCCTATTAAATGTGAACTTCTTATGTATAAGGTCAAATTGAATACAAAAAACTTTCTGAAATGATTCAAGGTGAAATAGTACTTATTTTCATACTAAATAAGGATTTTAAAGTGAAGAGAAACCAAGATAGTCACCTATAGTCTGTACAAGAATTAATGCTCACCTGTAGCCATGGTCTAATAACATAGTACAATCATATGCTAGTGTGTGAGATATTTTGTTTATGAGATGATGAAAAAGTTTAGTTTATTTTAAATATATACTAATAGGTTTAAGTATATATCATATACATTTCTTGGATTTATTTCATCTTGAAAGACACTTACAACCAAAGAAATAGTAAAATCTAGACATATAGTCATATGATTTTCAGGATGATCTGTGATTTAAGTGAGTTGAAGGTGCTTCATTTTTTATCATATGTTCTATGGATCATTTAAGTAATTATAACAAGTGATTAGTGGAGTTGACATGGTTGATGAGGTTAATAAAACTCAATAAGGGCTCTTTATAGTCTTAATACAAGTAAATGAGACCTATATGACTCAAGCCTATATGTCCTCATTATGGAAAAAATCAACACCTCTAGCTAATAAAATAAAACTAAATACATGAAAATATTAATGTATATGTAGTCTAAAATATATTCCAATTAATAAAAGAGAAGCTAGGTCACTTAGATAGAGATAGTCTTGGGACTAAGTACACTGTCAAATATCAACCTATAATACAGTGTACAATTTGTACCTGAAAGTAAACGAGACTTGAAAATTCCATTTTTGAGTTTATATACCTTGTAATATCATGAATTTAATTCCTTTTATTTTTATTCTTCAATTAACATAACATGATGAACAAACCAATTTATAAATTACAATGCCTAATGCTTAAATACCCTAAAAGAGTACTTATATTTAGGCTATACTTTTGTTTTAACTATAAAATGTAGAATATGAGGTCAAGTGGATCTATAAAACCAATAATGGTGTAATATGGTATTATTAATTTTCACAATAAGGGTAAGATCCTTGGGGAAGCCCTACTTCTCACAATATGCAAACACATCAAATTTCCACCTATAATCATCTAATGACCTATAGTTAGTCAAAAGTAAGAGTGGTTATGAATCAATAGAAATGAGTTTTATAAATTAAAATAGAGTATATATTATATAGTTTCAATATATTTAATTTATTTCCATATGAATATCTTGGGGGAAGAATATAGTCAATATACATAATTTGCTAACACAATCATCTAGTGACTTGAAGGTTCCACTTAAGCAAGTTGACAAAAGATGTTATTTACCAATAATTTGATGCATAAAAATGTGAGATAATTTATATATCAGCCATTAAGTCATAAATGGAGTTTCATATAGTGAGATAATTAGATAAACACCCATAACTGACCTCTAGGGTTAATAATGCTTATTTGCGTACAAACCCTTAGTGGTAAAACTTGGTGTTTTAGACCTACTTGAGAGGCAAATGATTATAGGAAATCATCATGGATCACTTTAATATATCATTTAATAATTTTTTCATAGATATTTATAATTATAAATTTATCTTTAATGTATTAAACCTAATATGACCTTCCTCACCTTAACACACATAGGCAAACCCAACCAATCATGAGGTAAGATGGTGATTTGAGGGTCCTATGGGCAAAATAACACCTTATGATTTGTAAAAGGAAATTTTATGAGTTTAAAATGATAATAATTTTCACCTTTATTCCATAATAATAGTGGGTATACCCACTATTTTATCTCAGACCTTGCCCACTCTATTAAGAACGAGTAGTCATGAGACCAAGGGGTGCATTTGAGCTCAAAAGCACAAAAAAGTATCCTAGATATCATAGAGGGACCATGAAGTATTAAAAATACATGGAAATTATCTCCATATTATTTCATGGTGTAATAAACTTTAGTCTTCAATCCAAGTACCCTTGAGGGCTAGCAAAGAGATTACAGACCTAAACCCTACGACCCTTTACCAATATACCAAATGCATATAGAGGAGTGATGATCACTACAACTACATGTATAATAATTAATAATATATTTCTAGAGTTTTATGAACCTGTCCCAATAGTTATAATTATTTTTGAGGCCAAAAACTCAAAATTGACCTCTCTCAAGTTCAAGAAACACTAGGACTACTACTTAAGGAGCAACATCAAATGCTTATACCATATATCACACTTTGAATGGGAAGATAATAAATTTTGGATATATGAAGAGGTACGTAAAGAATATTTTAAAATTTTAATGAGATAATTTGATGATATAATCTTTATGAAAAATTGTTAAGACCCCAAATAGGTCTTAAACCCCTTTAAAACCTTGATAGTGACCAGTCAAGGAAAAAAGAACTAAAAAGCACATATAATTCCAAATTTTGATTATTAAACCTCATTTATGTTGTTTATGAATCCATATAGGATATAAAAATGTACTTTTATGTTGATGTCACTTGTATGAACTATCACAAATGCCTTATATTTGCATTTTTTTAGTTTTTTAAAATTATTATAAGAAGGGGAAAACTTCCCAAAAATTGGATGAGGTCATTTAGGATGTTTCATATCTATTAAATCCCAAAAAAATTCATAATATTTTTTTTAAGTGGATCAAACTAGGATCATTTTCCAAGGTAGCATCAAACAGGCTCAAAATGAGACTAGGTGACAAAGTGATTTATTGGTTTACATAGTTCCATATGGTCTGAGGACCCAAAAATTGACATCAAGGTTGGTGATAGACTATGTAAAGTGAATCAAATTAGTTTATTTCATTTCATGTGTGGGATATCTATGGAGAAATATTTATACTTTCTTAGCTTAGGAGGGCTAATTATGCCTAATTTGGGAGAGAGAATGAGTTGGAAAGGACACTTACACTTAGAATATGATCATGAATTTTGTGTGGATATGTAATATATTAATTGGTATCAAAAACTATGCTTGGTTTTCCATTTTCATCTACATATTCTTCCAGACAAGGAGCTTTACCTATTAAGATGGCTACAAAGAATTGAGAGAAAATTCAAGGTTTGGTGCAAAACCATGTATTTTTGGGAAATTAATGGTTTTAAATGTATTTTTAAAGTTTTGGTATGATTTTGAGAGGACATAAATTGAGTAAATTTTAATTCTTGAAGAAAAAATCAGATTTTCTCTTCTACACCATGTCGAAGAATGAGCTTTTAAAGGGGTCAAAACACTAAATCATTGCATAGGCTTATAGTAAAATTTGTCAATGCTAATACATATTATAAAAACCACACATAAGGTAATAAAATTTCAAGGATTATATGGAAGGAGTTGGAAAAGGTTTCAAGTCTCTGAAAAAGCCTTCTTTCCTTCTAATGCCTAGATTGTTAAAAGAGTCAAAACAACACTAAATAGATTCCAACCGCCCATGTATGGTGGGTAAAATTCATGAATTTATTATAATAATTTTTTAAGTAATAATAAATTAAAACTTAAAGTCCTATTTTCAAGGAGGAGGACTAATTCTTCAATAAAGACATAATAGCTAGTAAATATGGGATCAAACAAGGATATAGGCACTCTCTAAGTGGTAAATCTTGATAAATCATAATGAAGATAAATAAAAGTAGCCTAAAATCATAAAAATATCTCTCTTATATGTCATCCTGATGACATGGATGAAGGGAGAGTTTTGAAGAAGTACTACATAACATTTGAGGAGGGTGAAGACCAAGTTTGAGACCCCTATTTTAGGGTTGCTTTGTCATCTATCATTCGATTTTTTATTTATACTAATTTTTTTATTAATTTTATTTTCACTCATTACTTTTGTTTGTGCTAAAATGATGTCAAATTTTTTACTCACCTTTTGAGAGAAATAAGAAGCTATTTTCCTTCATTCTCATGCTTTTAGTGAAGTGTATGTGTTTGCCTTTAATATATCATTATGAAGCATTTATTTTCCTATGATATTTTATAGTTGTTTTACCTTTATGTAACATATTTAAACTTTTATAGGTCATTATAAGTGTCAAACAACACTAAAAATAGTCAAAACAACACTAAATAGATTCCAACCGCCCATGTATGGTGGGTAAAATTCATGAATTTATTATAATAATTTTTTAAGTAATAATAAATTAAAACTTAAAGTCCTATTTTCAAGGAGGAGGACTAATTCTTCAATAAAGACATAATAGCTAGTAAATATGGGATCAAACAAGGATATAGGCACTCTCTAAGTGGTAAATCTTGATAAATCATAATGAAGATAAATAAAAGTAGCCTAAAATCATAAAAATATCTCTCTTATATGTCATCCTGATGACATGGATGAAGGGAGAGTTTTGAAGAAGTACTACATAACATTTGAGGAGGGTGAAGACCAAGTTTGAGACCCCTATTTTAGGGTTGCTTTGTCATCTATCATTTGATTTTTTATTTATACTAATTTTTTTATTAATTTTATTTTCACTCTTTACTTTTGTTTGTGCTAAAATGATGTCAAATTTTTTACTCACCTTTTGAGAGAAATAAGAAGCTATTTTCCTCCATTCTCATGTTTTTAGTGAAGTGTATGTGTTTGCCTTTAATATATCATTATGAAGCATTTATTTTCCTATGATATTTTATAGTTGTTTTACCTTTATGTAACATATTTAAACTTTTATAGGTCATTATAAGTGTCAAGATCAAATTCATTCTAAGCATTGGATGTGAATTCAGTTCCTTTACATTTTTTCCTTGCAAAGACTGAGTTTATCAAGTCCTTGTGAAACATTATTATAAAAGTCATTCATGAAGTGAAGAGAATGTGTGAAATATTCTCCCTTTCATGATATTTTCTATTTTAAGTATAATTGGTCATAAAATATTGTAAAATCTATGTCATTCCTATCTTTCCTTTCAATTCCATTATAAATAGTGTCCTCCTCAACATTTTCACAGTCAAAATCAGTAGTTAATAGTTTTAAGAATATGTTTTAGTGAGAGCACTAAGGGAACCATCACAATTTGGATATTATCTCCCTTCCAAAGTCACCTACACTTAGGAGATATTCCATATTTTAGTAGGAGTGATAAATATCACACATTCTCACAAGGGCACACTCCTAATTGATAATAACCCATAGAGTGAAGTATGCAATATACAATTCAAAGATTATGTTTCTCAAAGGAACCAAAAACTTAAGTAAGTGATTCAAAAGCGAGACAATAAAAAAATGCATTAGCAGGAGAAACAACAAGCTTGAAATCATATTATGCAATAATAATAATTTCCTCATGTAAATTGTTCTCCAAACATATATCCTCAAAAACAAAAGGAGTAGGAAATGAAGGAACAACAACTTTGGCATAATAAAAGTCATCCTCAAGAAGTCATGATGGTGTCTCATCCATGATCTCCAAAAGTGATGGTAAATGTGCCACATCCTCAATAATCATGTCCTATAAATCAATTAAATGAATAGGAGTACAAACTATATGATGAATAATAGGTGCCTCAAATAAACCATCATCAAAATATAAGTCCTCACTAATAGGAGAAATTAAATCTATGTCATCATCAAAATATAAATCCTCACTTACAAGAGGAACAGAGGTAAAAGGAAGATAAGGAGGTGGGGCACAAGAGGGTGAAAAATACCCAAAAGACTCAATATCATTCTCAAATTAGGATACAATAGTGTCCCAATATTTCTTTTGTGACATGACACATGTGACATATCACTAAAAACTATCTTAAACATAAAGGTGAATAAAATAAAGAGAATCATCATGCATAGATGTAATCCAAGAAATATCTTCCTAATCTGTAAAATGGGGAATGTCTCCAAGATCTCAATAAGAATTTATATTTCAAGTGTATCCACATTTTGAGTTTCCAAATAATTTAGTTACAAGTGGTGAGGGGATCCATTATCAAAATATAAGGAAGAATAAAAAACGACCCCCTAAAATAATAATTCCTTCAAAAAGGAAAAAATAAACCCCAAAAAAAGTGTAAGCATCCTCTCCCCCAAATTTTTCACTTTATAATTAAGTTCATTTTATAATATAAATCACCCCAATATATGGATAATTAAAAAAAATATGATTTTGGAAAAACCTAAACTCAATTCTCAGTCATGGTTCAAAAGTTATAATTTTTACAAGTTTCCCATCATTGAAATGAGTCAAATAAGTAAACATTGAAAAAAAACCTAAATGAAATAAGGACTTAAAAATGATTTAAAAATTCCTAAATTTTTAAAAAATAACTAAAAAATTATTTTTGATAATAAAGGGTGAAATCTAGCCTCAGGAAGACTCTTTGCAAGATCCAAAACAAGTAGCTAAATAGGACCTATTATGACATCTCAAAATGAGGAATGCAATAATTAATAGTGTTAATTTCTATTATAGGCTAAATTTTAAATAAAACAATATACTCTCCAAGAAAAAAATCTCAAATTTCAAATCATACAATCTCAAAGAAAAAGAAAATTAACAAATTATCTAAATGATGAAGATAGACTGCTACAATAATTTTAAAGCTAAAAAAGATTTGTATGACTTACTCAAAAATGATTATAAATATTATGGTAGGAAATTTGATACTATTATCTAACCATATCATTTTCCAGATCTAAAAAATTAGATTCGTATTACCTATGGTGAGAGAAAACCAAATAGGTGGTAGTATACGTCAATAAACAAACAAGTAAGTTTTGAGTAGAAGGGTTGTATGGAATAATATTTAGAGATTATAACAAATTTTAGAGGACATAAAACTCATATTTTATTCTCATATGATTTAATATTTTTATTTAGATGCATGTAAGGCCTAAAACCATAAAAAAAATGCACAAATTACCTAAAAAGTTTCCAAAACAAAATTAAACACAGGTCTAGATAAATAAGTACATACTAATACAACCTAGGATATGTATGGTCTGGTCAATGACCAAAAAATGATATTATATCCATACAAAAAAAATCCACTCTACCAATAATAAATTTTGATAAATGGATAAACCCTTATAGTAGTAAACTCGCCAATGGATGGCTATAACACCTACTACTCTGATACCATGAAAGGGAAATCAACAAGATCATTCCAAACCAAAGATCTAAAGTATTAGCAGAAAAAGCATCACAAGAAGAGTTTTAAGAGCTATAAAGATTATATGTAAAGGCAAAGGTAAATATTTTAATTTTTAAGGGATTTACCTATATAAATACTAAGCTAGATTATAGGGTTGAGTTGACTAAATCCATGAAATAATATGCAATAAATAACCACTAATTTGTTATAGATTTTGACTTGTTTTGAATTTATCAATATATTAATAAATATGTGTAAATAGGAAATATTTGGAAAATGAGTGTCTTAGAAGATCTAAGTTTTGAAAACTAGGTTATCAATAGGTTTGAGTGTCATCAATACAATCCTTGGGTCTGATTCTTCACTAGACAGTAGCACCCCACTTACACAGTAATTCCATGTAGCTCTAGTGTCATAAAATTGGTACTAGTGTAATCGTTTTAGAACTATTCATATTTTATAGGAGCACTTGTGCCTATATTTTTGGTTTTATTTCTATGCACATGAAATATGTAACTTTTTATTATACCTAAAATATATAATTTAGTATGAAAACCCTAATCCTTATTCAAAATATGGCATGAGATAAAAATGTGTGTTTTCTATTAGAATAGGTTGGACATCCTCAACATCTCACTATGAAGAGAGTTGCTTACATACCAATACTCTAAAGAGGGATCGAGCCTGATATAGTTCTCTCACCTAGTGTTTGGTGTAAGTGAAAGTGAATGCTAGAATGAGAGTGGTATTGAATGCCTTAAGTGTGCTTGAGATTAGAAATATTTGAAATATATGCTTAGGGTAGTTGTAGATGGTAGTATGTAGAAGTAAGGTAGAATAAGGATCAATTACCTTAATTTTTCTCAACTTATTTTTTATTTAAATATTCTTTTTACATCTTATTTCCACCTAGTGGATAAAGGTATAATAGTGTTATATTTACAATTATCTATAGATTGTGTGGATAATAAAATATACTTATGACAAACTTAAGAGGGATATATGTTTTAAAATATATCTATTCAGGAGAGACAGGGCAAGAGAAACTAGTGCCAAGTTGGGGACATTAGCATCATATGGATCTAGTGTCTTTAATGTGGTGTTAATGTTAAGAAGGTAAGTTATTGGGCATAATAGGTTAAGATGTGGGAAAAATATTATGGGATTGTGTTTGAGCTGATAGAATATGTTTGTGGTCTGTATAATGGCTATAAATTTTTGATAAAGGCTCTAGGATAGGTTTAGGGCTAAGATAGGAATAGGCTATCTAAATATACACTATTAGCATCCAAATACCACTTTAGGTGATTATATTTCCCCCCCCCCCCTTTATGCTAGTAATGCAGCAAAGTGAAATGACTAGTATAAAGTAAAAACAAGCATATATGGACTTACCTAAGAAGTGAATCTCATGTATCTAAGTCTAAGTATATGAAGCTGGGTTTGCATATATGAAACATGATCCAAATCAATGACCTAAAAAGAAACATGTAAAAATTAGTCCTTACTTAAGAGATTATCAAAATGAAAAGACTATGCTAAATAAATTAACTAAATAAAGCTGAGTTAAGATATAGAGTATACACATAATATTTTAAAACATTTATCAATTACTAACATTTTATATCTCATAGGAACCCATTGAGTCTCAATCTATCTAAGTGCATCTCCTAAGGGTTACACTAGGAAATATCATTGATGCTTCATAAGATTGTTATCCTTTTTTCCACTTGTTATCTACACACTTGTCTCCTAAAACCATTTACCCTAATCTTACTCCTCCCTTACACACTCAAGTATTTTTCCTCTTTCCATCCCTCTTTTCCTGACCTAAATCCCTTTTTATTAGTTAGCTATATTAGGTTAATTGGATTGACCTTATACAATTTTGGGTTATTTTCACTTAGGATTTATTTTGACCTTTGTCTGACCTGACTCATGACCTAGTGAATTATTATTAGGAACTATATAGGGTTGATTAGGCCAACCCTATCATCCAAAAAATTTGGAAGCGTTTAAGGAAAGATCTGCATATATATACAAGTTCATTTCCACTATTTTATTAGAAAAATCAAATTAAGAAGTGCATGCAAACAAACATCTTATTATTGACCATTCTCGTTGAAGAATAAATCTTAGGATTCCATACTTTATTTGGAGATACGGATATTGTCTTGTGGATAAGTATTTTGGTTGAATTGATAGGTTGTGTATCCTAGATCTTATTTGTCTTTGTCATCCTTACATACCACAACAACCCCTTGTGAAGCACCTTGGCCAAGGGAGAGATTAAGGTTCAGTGGGTTCATCTTCAAAGTTAAGTTTTCTTAAATTTATTTATTATTTTTTAAGAGTAGATAGATAATGTATTTGTGCTTCTCTTCCATGTTTTAGGATTCTATTTATAGTTACATGAGTATATGTCTTCTATACATGTTTAGTTTTATTATTTCTAACCCCCACTTTCTACCACACGGTTTGATGAACACTAGATTAGATTTACTTTCTTGTTATTAGCATAGGTGAAATATAAAACCTAGTACTCCATTAGGGTTATTGTGTGATTGTGTTAGACTAGAGGATTTAGAACCCTCCTTAGCATGGTGTATGGTGGTAAGATATCCCCTAATCTGTTCTAGTGGATCCCCATATTGGTCATGCTCCCACTTAAAAAATGTATTCCCAATCGAAAGTATTGGTATGTTTATCTTATCTAAGGATTGATTTATAAACATGATGCATTTATAATTTATTGCATTCTCATGAACCCAATATTAACTAACCCTTGTAGGATTTGTTCACTTATTTTTCATTATTTTTATCATATATTTACCATGCTAGGTTGATTGTGTTGACACAATACTAACTTTTATGCATAGGTTTAGCACACAATCACGTCCATATGACTATGTTCTTTCTATGTAGACTCTTTTTTAGGTGTATTCTACTTGATTGACCCAGTCAACCTAGTACATTTTTTTAGACTTTTAGACATTTTGTCCAAACTACTACGTTGACCTAGTCAACCTTTTATACATTTCAAGCACTCAAGAATAAAGTTCTATAAAGTTGGATTGAACCAATCAACCCTATTAGTAGGATTTGTAGGCATTTATCAAGGTTCTTTGATAGTAATCTCATTTTTTTTTACATTTTGAGAATCACCAAGGTTCCTTTGTATCATTTCTCTCTTTTCTTATAGTATTTCCTTTCATAGTTTGTAGTCTTTAAAATTGCCCTTGTACAGTCAATTAGATGGACCCTATTGACATAGTTCTATATTTTTATGCTATCTAGATAACTAGGTTGACTCTATCAGACATGTTCATTTTCAGACCTTTGCTTCCATAGTATAGAGGTGACACTATCGACCCTATCTTTTATTCTATGCATACACTATTGACATCATCGACATTATACCATGTTTCAAAGTTGGAATTAAATTTTATATGCTACTAATTAGCTCACACTTTCATTTTCTTATTGTTTTCATGGTTATAATAGATCACATAGTCTAATTAGCTATTTTTTCATTTATCTTTTAGATTTACTATTTTTTTTAATGCACACATGACCAAATCACAAAATCTTAAACAAGAACTTTAGAAACTATCTACCCAAGGCCTACCTACCTAGATTTCATCACCAAGGGAGAAGCCAACTTGGTTTTATTTCCAAGTATAAACATGTGGTTAATCATATATTTTGGATAATCACTTGACACCCTTTTTGCTACAATGTGTGAAGTGAGGGGATAGACCCCAATACTAAGCCTATACAATTGCCAATATAGATCCCTTTATGCTTAAACATCCTAAACCCATTCTTAGATTGGTTTTTAGTTTCTTGATTATATCCAACATCCCATCACATTTAAAATTATATTATAATAATCTAATAACATTCAAGTTGACCATCTAGTTAGATTTTACTTTTCAAGTTGATTACTTGCTCTTTCCTTAATTTTATTTTCTATTGGAAAAACTTGCATGGGTCAACATTGATGCAAGGTTCTATGTTGTGTGCCTTAATTGGATCACCCTCATTGATATAATTTATTGTTTGTTTCCTTCTAGTTATTGATTTTATAAATAATTTCAAAATTATTCTTGTTTCAATATACAATCATTTTAGATAACACAATCTATAAGTTGTTTGATTTTCCTTGTTTACTATTCTAGGTTAACCCAGTCAATCTTGTACACTTTTTCATCCCTTTTTTACTATAATGGATTGACCCAGTTGACCATGTAAAAATTTTTAGCCTCTTTTACTATACTGAATCCATCTAGTCAACCCTATATTATTTTTAGGCCCTATTCCTTGTGCTTGATCGATATAGTTGACCCTATACTATTTTTTTCACTTCTTGTTTCCTTGTTTTTGCATCTCTCTTGCCTAGTTTTAATCATTTTCCTTCATCATTAATTTTATATTTTAAGACAACACTAATTTTAATTGAAGAACCATCATTATTTTTACCAATCCTTATAGTATCTCTCATATGCAGAGTAGGGCTCATTTCTTAGATTAAAGAATGTTCACATAGCCACTCACATAACAAACTATGGGACCCCTCCTAATACCTCTAACAACATAATCCTCTCTTCTCCATAGAATACCAACCTAAATTAGAGTATACCCCCTAAATTCTCTTCTTTATCTCTGAATTCCCTCAACATAAAGGAAATTATCCCTCTACCATTTACCATCTTATGATTAGTGTTCAATCTAAAGATCCTCATTCACCTACTCCCACATTCTCAAATGGATTTAAAGGTACCAATCTTTTTGATTCCCAACTTCTTCCTTCGATTATGACCCCTTTTCATGCCATGAACTCTTCTTTTTGAAATTCTTCCACCTCCATGCCTAGTATCTCCACTAACATGGTAGGTTCTACATCCAATGGGCCTATTATAAGATCCACTATCATTAATCCTTCCACTAGTTCATTTTTTGATACCCAAGGTAACCATGATTCTTGTGCTTCCTCTTCTCATCCATTTATTAGTCCATCTTTTACTTCACAAGTAAATTTTTCCACTAGTGCCTCTCATCCTCATAGTTCCTCTCAAGCTCATATCAACACCAATAGTGGTACCCAAGCCACTAATGCCAATTCTAATTCTTCAAATAATACTAACAAATCCAATAGAATCCATCAACTATTACTACAAACACTCAATCAAATGAATACCTTTAAATCTCATAACACAAATAAAATGATGAGAATTCAAAATCACCTTCTCCATCTTCAAAATCATCCTCAAAAATTACTTAGGGCATACATAATAAATTTTTTCCCCCTCCTCCTTTTCAATATTCCCAAGGAAATCTCATTCCTCAACCTCCTTTGGTCAAAAAAACCATTAATCATCTTCAAAATGAACCTCTTACCACTCAAATTGCTAATATTGATATAGGAGTTATCACCCCTACAATTTCTTATAATGGGATCAATTAATCCTAGCCTTGATCTTAAAATATTTAGAAATATTTATAAGTAATGGATCAAATTGAACACTTTCAATGCTACCAAGCTCTTAGACAAAAACCTCATGGGTGATGCTTTAGATTGGTACAATCAACTAATAACTCATTCTATTACTAGTTTGGAAGATTTAGTGAATGCTTTAGTTCAATATTTATAAACTAGTTATCTTCCCCAAAACACTTTGGCCAACTTCACAAATTGCAAACAAATTGAAAATGAAACTGATCAAGATTATTTTTTAATCTGGAAAACTTCATCCAAAAAATGTGAACATAACATGGCCAATGATAACCTTTTTCATCTCTTCACTAATGTTGTTTTTTCCAAGTTACAATATCAGGTCTATACTCTCTCTCCACATACTATGGAGGATTCTATTGACTAAGAGAGACCTCAATATTTCCTTATGTATCAATGTGATCCATCCCAACATTCTATGGGTCCTCATCTTTTACATAAGAACAAATATCATAATGCTAGCAATGATGGTGTCATATACTCTTATGACACTATTCACACCATTCAAGTTGTTCCTAACTAATCTTTAGAACAAAATCCCCCTTCTAAAAAATATATGAATCTTCATTAATCTTCACCTAATAACATCAACATTCACAAACTTGTATCCTTGGTTGAATTAATTAAGCATCTATCAAGGTATCTACCATGATAACTTGATCCCACTCTTCTTATGGAATCTTGGTATGATCCCAATAATTTTGTTTGGTTTCATGATACTTGGGGTCACTATCATGATTATTATAGGAAAATACATAATTTATCCATGGATTTTATTCTTAGTTCTAATTTTGATCACAATTCAATCATTTGAAAGCATCAACAAGCCTATGGCATTATTTTTAAGGCTCATGAATCAAATACTAAATATTAAGCCTTAAATAAAGATAATGCTCATTTGGATATTAAAAAATACCCTCTTCCTAATCACCAACATAATCAAGATATCCGAGACAATCCCACCCATTCCACCAAAAATGTATAAAGTCTTGTTCACCCCACTACTAAAGAAAATGTGATTAACATGACAAATATTTGAAGGGTGGTTGCTTTCATTGATCCTAAACCTATCTACACTCCTCCATTATCTCAAACACTTTATGTTATCTAGTATTCTTCTCTAACTCATTTAAATGAATTGGGCCAAGGTGACCTTATAAATTTTGATGATCTAATTCCAAATTCTCCCTTGGATAACAATTCCTATTATATTTCTACCATCCCTCCATCTACTAAAAATAATGATAACCAATCCTATATTAGAATTTATTCTACCAATTTTCAAAATCAACATGAATCAACCTCTTCATCTTCACAACACAATTTACAACCTTGTTCTGAACCTTCTCCTTATTATGAACACAAATTTCAATGTACTTTAGTTCTTCTTGAGTGTCCTCTTAATCACTATACACTTATACGTAAAAATATTCTTATGGGTTAATATTAGTGGGATCCCATTATGGATCTCACTTATCTCCCATCTCAAATTCCATTCCTTGAGATTATGAGGACCTCTTTGCATCATTGAAACCATCTTATGAAACTATTGTTTGAAATGAACATCCCTCATCCTCCCCTAGCAGGATGTGAATAAATCTTATCTGGATTTGAGGATAACATATTACAAAAATGTGAAGAGATGTCCATCCATGTTGATGAAACAATGAACACTTCTCTTTATTTATAATTTCCTATAACTTATATGATTCTTGATCAGATTTTACTTCATACGAATCATCCTCCATTATTCATTGGTATCCAAATAGGTGATATCTAATTCAAGTATGCATTGATTGATGAGGGTTAAAGAACTTGCATTGCCTCTCTTTATTTCATAAAAACCCTTGGATATTTTGAATGTAATCTCAAGTCTACACATATAAAATGTTAAGGATATGATAGAATGAAAATCACTCCTTTAGGTTTTGTGTGGCTTACCATTACTATCCCACCTATCACTATATGTGTGAAGGTGATGATATTTAACTTTCCCCTTTATTATAATATCTTTCTTAGTAGGTCGTGGACTCATCATAAGAGAGTAGTTGTTTCTTCCACCTACCAATACATTAAATTCCCTCATAATAGATACATCCATAGGATTAAAGGTGACACTAACCCTTGGAATTTAAAATAATTCCAAGATCGTGGTGTCTTCAAGATTCCTACTCTTGAACCGTTGCCTAGTGTTCCATTCTTTGAGTCTCAATGTTTTAATTTTTTTGTTAATTTGACTCATGGTTAACATGGTCATCCAAAACTCATTAGGAATATTCCTTATAATCTCTTAGACTCTAATGATGATGTTAATATTAAGATTAACTTAATTATTAAGTCTTCTAATCTCTCACCTCATCTCGTCTTGTAGCTTCTTGCTTCTTTACAGCCTCATTCTCACAAACTTCCTTGTGATGATATTTCCATTATCTTCACTAAGAATTGAAATTTTATTCATCATACTTCATCAAATGACAAGGTCATCACTACTGACATTATTGACCTTCACATAACTAGTTATGATGATATTTAGTCCTTATATGATCTATTCATAGGTGATCTTGTTTATTCCTATGATGCAGAGATTGTCTACTATCATTCTTATTTGATTGAGTCTTTTCATGTATCTTCCCATGTTTTATCATTTATAGTTCCTAATTTACTATTTTTCCTCTTTATTCTTTGGTATAGATGGTGCTAACACTTCCAATTTATAATGATCCTCATAATATTATGCTAATGGATCATGCTATGACTGGGCCTTACCATTTTACTAAGTACCCTAATCCCTATAACCTACTTATCCCTAAGATGTATGCAACCCTTCTTCAACATTTTTAGACCCCACCCCTCCCTTAATGGAACCCATATAAAAATCCATTACTAATACTACTATAGCTGAGTTTTTTCCTGAGTCTATCCTTGCTTCTGATTCCATTGATCCTTTCATTGAGCCTAGTCCCACTCTTTCCTCACCACCATCTTTCTTTGGTGATGATTTACTTCCTTTACCTTAGATGGATCCTTTGCCCACCAAATGGGATGATTAGCCTTCCCTAGTGTCTTCCAGTCATGTTATACCTTGTCTTATGAGTGCCTCTACTAAGACCACTCATAGGCATATATGTTAATTCTATGGCACATATAATCATTCATCCACCCATTATCACAAGGTACAATAATATATTGATACTTTTCATCTTTCTTCCTCTCAATCCTCAAATAATACCATGCATCCCTCAAAGTTACTTACTAAATATATGCCTAAGTATGGATAGGTGTAGTATTTATGGTACCAATGTGTCACCCATCATATTGATCATTATTTCATCCTTTAACAACATATTAAATATCACCTTATTACTATTCTTAGACCTTCTAATATTCCTCCCATAAGTCATTCCCTCAGGAAGGCTCCTCCTTATTCTTCATTAGCTCCACATCTTATGGTTCCATCACATATTATAGGACCTTCATCACCTCTTATGCCTCCACCCAAGATTCCTTCACCTATAGACCTTCCCTCACATATGGATCCTTCTCCAACCATGTGTTCCTCACATGTGGATCATTCTCCACTAGTGATTCTTGCATCTCCCATAGATCATACTCCCATGCATTCTCCTCATCACCCCTTGATTTATTTCCATCCTCAACATGATCCATAAAAAATTCCTTCTTTTTATGTTGAAGAGATTAGATGAGAAGTATTTTCCTAGTTTTCATTGACGACAGATGAGACATTAACAATAGTTTGTATCCAGCTTCATAGAGATCTATCTGATGTTTTGGATAATGTGTGTGGGTAGATTTATCGGTATTTATGAGAAAATTTATGGTGATTTTTAATTTAAATTTAGATTGGAAATGTGATCCAATATTATCTTTATCTATTTATATCATTTCACACTATCTCAAATTATTATTTATCTTGCATGTTGACTATACTTTTTGCATCGTATATTGATTACATTATCATTTATATTCATTTATGGATGTCTTTACTTATCATTTATTTATATTTATTTATTTAGTTTATTTTTTATAAATTCCCTTCTTGTTTCTTCATGATTTTTTAATTTATTATCTCTATTTTTCATTGTTGCTTGTCATTATCACTTGGTTATACAACCTAGTTGCCTTTAGTCCTATCCTATTACCATGTGATTAAGTAGCAAATAATTATTCTCATTATATACTTATTCTTCTCATAAAATTTTGATCTCTTTATTCCATCTCTTCAATTCTTTCCATCTAATCATATACATGGTTGAGATTTGAGATAACATGCTAGTTCATTGTTAAGCCTAAGTGTCCTAGTCACTCATCTTTATTTACTTAGCTTCATTTATCCTAAGCCTAAAACTCATTCATGTGTATCAATATATCCATTATGATTTGTAATTCCTAGTATATATGGAGGAGTAATCATAAAAAACCTTCAAAACATTTAAAATCCAAATAATTTAGCAAAAGTTAGTGATATAAAAAGCAAAAGTATTCAAAATTCTTAAAATTCAAATCACACTAAAAGATGTGATTCAAAGCACATCTCCTTCTTCTAGTCAAAGCTCAAACTCCATAGTTTTCCGCAAAGTAGAGTCAAGATCCTTTAGGGTGTGGTAGTCCATTGGATTAGAATACGAGAATGAAAAAATCTTTTAGTGTTACCCAATTTCTCATGTAAGTACCCAATCTTCATAATAGACCAATGGCTCTATAAAGGGTCGTAAAGAATGAAGAACATGTTATGGGAATGTAGGTCCATTTTAAATTTTTTTTACCAATCTACCTTCATTATTTTATCATAGTATCATGATTATTTTGCTAAAAATCTTTGTGTATATAGAGAATAGTTTTACTTTTTACATTGATGGTCACTAGTCACTTAGTGTCTTCTCATGTCCTTAGTATGCCTCTTGTCTCCTAAGGTATTCTCATAAGATGCCTAAGTTAGGATTTTTAAATTCCATTTTTAACTCCTTAGATTCCCCATATTTCCTCTTAAGATTTTTTTTTTCACTTATCACTTATCACTCCCCTTGGGATTCCATTTGTGAGTTGTAATGTAAGACCATGGATAGGACCTGGCCTTCCTCATAAATTACCACAATTTTCACCCACATCCTTTGTTACCTAATTTTTTCATTTATTCCACCTCAAATTTGTTACCTTTATGAGTTTTATTGTAAGACCATGGATAGGACCTGGCTCTCCTCATAAAATATTCCAATAATAAAAGTCACAATCAGAATTATATGTGTAAAATAAGAGATAAGATGTGATTGATCATGGAGTTACACGTCATGGACATGATTCCCATCTTTATTTAGAATGTTTTATGATTAATTCATTTATATTTTAATTTTATCTTGTTATTTTCAAAGTTCATGTAATAATATCACCATTTCTTGAGTTTTTCATAATTTCTAGCTCGATTTAGTGTGGTAAATTTAAGACCCCAAATTTTTTCCAATTTCCTTTTTCTCTTATACTTCCCAACATAATTTAGTATGATTTATTGACTTAATTGATTTTTTTTATAATTTTGTTCCTTTTTACATGTCTTCCATTTCTATTAGATTGTTTTCATACTTCCCAACATGATTTAGTGTTATTTTATATACACACACACACACACACACACTTATATATATGTGTGTATGTATATATATGTATATATATATGTATGTATATATATACATATATGTATGGATTTTATATATATATATATAATTTGTACATATATGTATATATACATACATATATATATATACATACATATATATATACATATATATATATATATATATATATATACATATATATACATATATATATATATATATCATTATTTTTTGATACAACAAATACAATCATATACAATGTTCTAGCTCTACATCTAGGCTCCATCCTGCCTATCCCATGACCTAGACATATTGCCTATAGATGCCTCAGTCTGATCCCTCTAAATAATATTTTGTAAAGAGGTTGTCTAAGATATTAATCTTGACACCTACCCTTGTAGATGAGCTACCTGAGCCTACACCTATGCCAACTAGGTAGGGCATCCAAATGTGTCATTCTCTCTTTCTCCTACACTTGTGTCATAGGGTTAGGGTCATTACATGTTTGACTCTCTCCTACTCATGTACCTATGTCATATGGGTCAAGGATATCACTTTTATCACTCTATCCTAGGCATGTTCCTATGTCATCTATATCCCTCAATCCAAATATGTAGCTCTCTCTTCAGCTAGGGCCTACCATTCCCATGTCTCCCCTATACCCATATTTATTGGTGGTTGCATCCCCTCTTTATATGTTCATATTTTTCTTACTTCCTCTTCAACTAGTCTTAACTGGCTCACCTAAGCTATAGAAAATGGTACTCTAGGGTCCTCCAATGTAGCAAGGTCATATAACATTAATGCCTCATCTAGGACATAATAGAGTTCTCCCCTCATAAAAGATGCCCATCTAATTTTCTCCTCATCTAGACTTATAAAAACACACTAGATAGATATTAGATCACTGTTATATCTCAAAATCTATATATCTCTAGTATATTTCAAATAGACTTAAGTAATAGTTTAACCATCTTTTTATTACATATTTGTGTGTTGCACACTACTATATCACCATTCATGTGACCACTGAGCAAAATATCCCCATCTACATGACTACAAAGAACCTTCTCTATCTGTTACCTCCTAAAAACAAATCATATAATCATAGCATAAGTCTATCTTAGCCTACACCTTAGTGGCCTCTCAATAGTCTAACTTTTCCATGAATCACCTGTTGGGTCATCTAAGATATCCATGGTCTCTACTATCTCCTACTCTTCCTACCTCTTTTGGTGTTATGTCCTCAATGGTAATTTCTCATCTTGTTGTGGAAATGGTGGTGGTACCTCTAGTACTACTACCTCCACCTCCATGTCCTCCCACTCCACTACCTATCATGCTCGACCAATCCATGGTCTCTCATAATGTGGCTTTGGCATCAGCCACATCATTAGTATCCCTAACCCTCCTCTCCCTTATGGCTCTCTAACATGTCAAGCCTAAAACATGAGCACTAGTATTAATGTTATTAGGTTAGGAAGCCCATTTGTCTTGGTACTTATTCTATCAAATGTGGCTCTGTCCATTAGGTGTAATGCCTTGTCACCTCTATCCATGGTAAAGTTGGTTTAACTATGTCCCATCTAGGCCATATAGTATTTATTTGGCCATATAATTACCATACTATATCCTCCCATCTCAGATTCCATAGTGTTGGCACATGGGACATGACCCATCCTACCTATTCTTATCTCCATCTTTGTACACAAGGTCACCTATCATCAACCACATAGGGAAACCTAGCCAATTAATACATGGGAAACCTCTCATAGATCCATACCATTAGTAATATGATCATTCTAATAGATTTTTTCCCTTTAGATAGAATCTCATACATATCATGTATGATTTGTGCCTAAATGGTAGACCTTAGATCATATAGCACCCTCTTTTTCAGTATCATATAGCTCAAGTCTATAATGGAAAGTGGTACCATGTAATCTAACGTGTGATACAACACTCATGCTATCATAAGTCTTATCATAGCTTTCTAAATATCTAGAACCTATGAGGTATACATGTCAAAAATTCTCACTCTTTGGCCTAATTATATCATCTTCAAGCCTGTAGCCCATAGAACTAAGGCTCTTCTCTCATCATTGTTATTTGGTATCATAGTAGTCACTAGTGTCCCTATTATTGGTAATCCTAGGATGGTATGTACATCCTCTCAGGTGATTCCCACCTCTTTGTCCTCCTCTACCTCCCACCCGAAGGTGTTAGTCAATCATTCCCATCATCCCATGAACATGACTAATAAATCCCAGCTCAAGGGTATCCTACACATCTCTATTATTCCTCTTAGGCCTGCAAATATTAGTCTCACCTTATCTGCTATCATCAAGCACTTCAGTAGGTCTAGTATCCATACCACATCTACCAAACACCAAAATCTAGCTCTCCCCTACAATCAAGAAACAACAAAAGATGTATTAGATCTTCCATATCATGTATAGTCAAAATACATTATATTTAAAAAAAATTAAAATAAAACAAGCCTAAACCACTTTAATTTTTTCATTTGGACTAATTTTTAGCCTACTCACCTCCTTTATGCCTTAGTTGGTCATTTTAGGTCATTATAGCCATCCTTCAATCATTTGCATGCATTTTCCTACTATTTTGGTTCTTTGGTCAAACTATTTTGACCAAAATTTCCCTTTCTTGACTTGGTTGACTTCAAAATCTAAGTTAACCCTCTTATTTTCCCCATAGTACTCTGTTTCCATTCTAGACTTTTTATACTCAATTGGCAAACTGTACTAAGCTGGTAGTCTATAAAGTATATAGGTTCATCACATACCTACTAGGTTGATAGCATGGATTTTTCCAAATTTTAGCCTACTAGGTCAACTGGGTCAACCAAGTTGTTTTTCTTTGTAAACCCCTTACATGCTACTAAAAAGTTCCTTGTAGCATTTTTTTCCCAAACCCTTCAAACCCATTTCCCTAATTGGTTTTTCTTACCCATAACATTTGATTTGGTTTCATTTTAACATTTATAAATTCTTAAAATTATAAATTTCTAAAATAAACTTAAATCACTTAAAATTTCAAAATTTGGCTTAAGATTATCAGTTGCCTAGTTGTCCTACACCCGTTGCCACCCTTGGGGGTCCCTCTCATCTAGCCTATTGTCTCTCACCATCCTATCTCATTTGGTCTCTTAGAGTTATTTTTATCTCCTTCACAAGTCCAAAATAATAAATGATTTTCATTTCACCCTATTTTAAACAACTTTTCACAATTCAAATCTTTCAATTATTTTTCGGTAGATTCCTTGTTTGCCTTTATCTTTATTTTTACTCATCCATTTTTTTAACCATAAATTATTCTAGATTCATGATGATGTAGAGAATGTTTTCCACTATCATATTCCTATCTTCATTTTTTTTTCCACTAACTTTTACATGCTCGCTTAGTGTTCTTCACATTAGAATCCTTCTTTTTATCTTAAAGTGTAACTATTTATCTACAACACTAATATAAGTAAAGGTATGTGTTTCTCAATTCTATCCTTTCATTTATCTTATTTTTCTACTTATTGCACTTTTCTTATCATCAACATTATGTGTCATCATGTTCTATTTCTAGAAGCACCATCCCATGTTGCACTCACATGACACATGATGAGATTTGAGTGGAGCATGTGTATACACATAATATTTTCAAACTTTTATTGATTATTAACACTTTTTATCTTTTAAGAACCCATCAAGTTTTAATCTCTTTGGTTTCATACCTTAAAGGGTACATCAGGAAAGGGGTGGCTAGACCATTGGTACTTTTCAAGATTGTTGTCTATTTTTCCACTTGTTATCTACACACTTGTCTCCTAAAACCATTTACCCTAAGCTTACTCCTCCCTTACACACTCTTCCAATATTTTTAATCTTTCCATCCCTCTTTTCCTCACCTAAATCCCTTTTTATCATTTAGTTATATTGGGTTAATTAGGTCAACCCTATACATTTTGGGGTTATTTTTACTTTGGTTCTATTTTCACCTTTGGTCAACCTAGCTCTTGACCTAGTGTATTATTATCCAAAGTTATATAGGGTCAACCTGGGTCAACCCTATTGGCCAAAATTTTTAGAAGGGTCTAGGGAAAGATCCACCTATATATATAAGTTCATTTCCACCATTTGATAAGAAGTTTATTAAGAATTAAGTGCAAATGAACATCCACTTATTGACCATTATACTTGATCAATAATGCTTAGGGTTCCATACTTTCTTTGGATATATAGATCTTATCTTGTGGAGAACTCTTTTGGATGCATTGATAGGTTCTGTAGCCTAGAGCTGATTTGTCATTGTCATCCTCACATACCATAATAATCTCTTGTGAAACACCTTGGCCAAGGGATATATTAAGACTTGGTGGGTTCATCTTCAAAGGTAAGTATTCCTAAATTTATTTCTCCTTTTTTAAGAGTAGATAGATAATGCATTTTTGCTTATCTTCCATGTATTAGGATTTTGTATACATTGACTGTGATGTCCCTTACTTAGGGGCTCCCTTTTTCCTACAAATGCTCTGATACCACTGTGATGTCCCTTACTTAGGGGCTCCTTTTTTCCTACAAATGCTCTGATACCACTGTGATATCCCCAACCAATTGGGAATATATAAACTCTAAAGCTCTGATCAAAGATCCAATTTTTGCAAAATAAATTCAGATTACAGATAAATAATAACCATAGTAAATATTATAATAGCAGATCAAAGATTTTATCACCAGTTCAGATGAGTACAAATACAGTCCTCTCTTGTGCAAATCAAAGAATATTACAGATATGGTCTTAAAACCCTGAATTCATGTAAACTGGGAATAAACTTGCAATTCTGGAAGTCTCAGGTTTTATGTGTCGACACACAGACGCCGTTGTCGGTCGATATCTCACCGATGTCGGTGACTGTCGATCAGATTTCTGCCATCGTTGGTCCTAAGTCGACTGATGTCGGTCACTGGAAGCTCTCTGCCTGCCGAGGTCGGTACCTACATGGATCTGTACGGACCTGTACGGACTTCGTACAGCTGCTAATTTAGCACAACCTATCTATTTGATCCCTGATCTGGAAACTAATGGTGTCTAATATAGCAGATCTCTCTCTATATGATTTATTAAAACAACACATAAACTAAATCAAGAAATACCTGGAATACTGTGATAACTTTTGTGTGAAGCTATCTCTCAAAGCTGTATACCTCTGTGATAACTTCTGGATGAAGCTATCTCTCAATTTGGCAATAAATCAGCTGATATTTCACAGCCTCTAAATCACACACAATGAAGAGTTGACGTTCTCCACCCTTGGTTCAGTCTTTATAGAATAATTTCTTCAATATCAATAATTAATAATCAAATCATAATCAATAATGGCCTCCATGTGAAACCCTTATACCCTCAAAAGATATGCTTGCCCTAATTAGGGTTTTCTTAAATTAGCATTAGGGTTTCTAATTTAAAATTAGACCAAATAATTAATAATTAATAATTAATTATTAATGAGACCAAATAATTAATATTTGATTAAATCAATCAAATATTAATATCTCCCTCAATATACGTCGAATCCTCAAACCGATCGAAGCAGGTGAATCAGGGAGTGATTCCGCACATGACCATACCGAAATAAAGGTGCTCTACTGCATATCAAATATCCCTAAAAAGTAGGGGCTCAAGCCCAATGCATCTAAAATAACTCGAATGAAAACCAAATGTAGAAATTCTGTGAATCAAAGTCATGCCAAGCTCCATTATGACCCTCTATCCATCTTATTAGCCTACGAAGGTCGTATAATAGGCTACCCATCAAGTCTATCAATGTCCACAAAAAAGGGGACATGACAATCAGCCCCTCTAAAAATTGCTTGTCCCCAAGCAATCTCAGAACACTGAACTACTCGATCCACCTGGATCCCAAATGTAGTTATGCTCTGCACTGTTGTGAATCAATGTGAGTACCTACAATATCATCAGAAGTAAAACAAAGAGGAACCCATAATCAAATTGGTGAACACAACTCAACCAATCTCTAAAATCACAACTACCCTGGATGTGTTGATACTGTAGGCTGTGTAATTGGCAACTGCAAATTCCATCTACAAAAGATGGTGTTAATCCATCCCATAATTGATCCCTCTATAACGGTGGCACAACCAACTGTACCATACTATCAAATGTGTGAGAAGAATCAATCTGGAGACTCGACTCCACTGGTATCCCAAACTCCTCAGAATCAGGTACTCCTACGTCCTAAATATGTGTGTGAGCCTCAACCACATGCTTCTCATAAGCATCTATAAAAACATACTCATCACTAGTACTCAGTGTACTAACATCTAAGTACACCTCCACACTCTGAATGCAAGCATCAGACTCATCCTTACTGTCTAACTCCTGAGTTAAACTCACCTTAAGACAAAGCTCATCCACAACATCCTCAACTACTCCTACCTATGAAGATAATGCAGATAAAACATTACCTGAAGATGTGTTAATATCTCCCTGTACTGGATCAGCATGACTGTCAAACTCATCATGCAAGTTGTTGCATGTCATAGGGAAAGCACTACGATCCTTAGGCCTATTAATTAAATTCTTTAACCACATACAAGCTCTAGGTGAGACATTTCTCCCTTTTGTCCAGACATACCATAACTCTTCTGCCAAAAGTTTAGAAATTTTATCCTCCTCCTCAAACAAGATTGTGAACATAATAGAGTGCATTGATGCCAATATATTGCTAGAATGAAACTCATCTAAAATATTCCAAAATATTTTAAACATCATGCGAATTTCACCAATACAACCTACTAACATCATAATGTTTTCAAACCCATACCTTGCAAATGTTTCAAGTAATCTTTCCCTCCTTGAGAAATGAGGGTCTCTAATGTTATCCAACTTTTCGAAGCTTTTTACCATGGCATAAAGTACCTCTCTCATAATATGATCATCATTAAAATCAAAGCCAGCTATGATCCTCATGATTTCACTAATACAAGAGAGAGTTGCAAGTCTTACCACCTCATCATGATGTCTCAATAATCAGGGCTTCACCAACAAATCAAATGCTAGAGATAACGTTTTTTGCATCTCATAATAATTTAACTACTCAACCTTGCTTAAATAAATTTCTAACTCCTCCAAAGTTTTCAGAATGTCATCTGCTTGCTGGAATGGATTATCTAGCTTCTTCTTCGCATTGTGCATTCTTTCTTCCAAATCTTTGACATCTATTAAAGCCATACTGATACCCAAGCTACCCAATAGGATGGCAAAACATTAGCTCTGATGTGCCCAACAGGATGGCAGGAATTTGGCTCTGATACCACTATGATGTCCCTTACTTAGGGGCTCCCTTTTTCCTACAAATGCTCTGATACCACTGTGATGTCCCTTACTTAGGGGCTCCTTTTTTCCTACAAATGCTCTAATACCACTGTGATATCCCCAACCAATTGGGAATATATAAACTCTAAAGCTCTGATCAAAGATCCAATTTTTGCAAAATAAATTCAGATTATAGATAAATAATAACCATAGTAAATCTTACAATAGCAGATCAAAGATCTTATCACCAGTTCAGATGAGTACAAGTACAGTCCTCTCTTGTGCAAATCAAAGAATATTACAGATATGGTCTTAAAACCTTGAATTCATGCAAACTGAGAATAAACTTGCAATTTTGGAAGTCTCAATTTTTCTGTGTCGACACACAGATGTCGTTATCGGTCGATATCTCACCGACGTCGGTGACTATAGATTAGATTTCTGCCATCGTCGGTCCTAAGTCGACTGATGTCGGTCACTGGAAGCTCTCTGCCTGTCGAGGTCGGTACCTGCGTGGATCTGTACGGACCTGTACGGACTTCGTACGTTCGCTAATTTAGCACAACCTATCTGTTTGATCCCTGATCTGGAAACCAATGGTGTCTAATATAGCAGATCTCTCTCTGTATGATTTATTAAAACAAAACATAAACTAAATCAAGAAATACCTGGAATACTGTGATAACTTCTGTGTGAAGCTATCTCTCAAAGCTGTATACCTCTGTGATAACTTCTAGATGAAGCTATCTCTCAATTTGGCAATAAATCAGCTGATATTTCATAGCCTCTAAATCACACACAATGAAGATTTGTCGTTCTCCACTGCAATGGAATCCTGGAACCCTTGGTTCAGTCTTCATAGAATAATTTCTTCAATATCAATAATCAATAATCAAATCATAATCAATAATGGCCTCCATGTGAAACCCTTATACCCTCAAAAGATATGCTTGCCCTAATTAGGGTTTTCTTAAATTAGCATTAGGGTTTCTAATTTAAAATTAGACCAAATAATTAATAATTAATAATTAATTATTAATGAGACCAAATAATTAATATTTGATTAAATCAATCAAATATTAATATCTCCCTCAATATACGTCGGATCCTCAAACCGATCGAAGCAGGCGAATCAGGGAGTGATTCCACACATGACCATACCAAAATAAAGGTGCTCTGCTGCATATCAAATATCCCTAAAAAGTAGGGGCTCAGGCCCAATGCATTTGAAATAACCCGAATGAAAACCAAATGTAGAAATTCTGTGAATCAAAGTCAAGCCAAGCTCCATTATGACCCTCTATCCATCCTATTAGCCTACGAAGGTCGTATAATAGGCTACCCATCAAGTGTGTCAATGTCCACGAAAAAGGGGACATGACATTGACATGAGCATATGTCTTTATACATGTTTAGTTTTATTATTTCTAACCCCCACTTTGTGCCACAAGCTTTGGTAAGAATTACATAATATTTACTTTCTTGTTATTAACATAGGTTAAATATAGAACCTATGACCCCCTTAGGGTTATTTCATGATTATGTTAAACTAGAGGCTTTAGAACCCTCCTTAGCATGGTGTATTGAGGTAATAAATCCCTTAATTAGGTCTAGTGGATCCCCATATTGGTCATGCTCCCACATAAAAAATGTATTCCCAATCAAAAATTTTGGTATGCTCTATCTTCTTTGATCTAGGATTTATTTATAGAAATGATGATTTTATGATTGCATACAAATATAAAAGATGAAAGGAAAGAATAAATTTTTTTAGGTACGTAAACCAATACATTAATCTAGTGATGACCTATGCGTGTGAGTGTACATAGTGATGAAATTGTTGAATAACTTAGACTAAGTTGATATCTTATTCAATCCTCCTATGTTGGTGGCTCAATAACATAATCGAATTTTGACTCCATCATCTCCTAACCCTACTTAGTGGATCATGACCTATGAATAACATGGATAAGATTTTAAGTGTTTTTAACCCTCTCATATGGGTGGCTTAAGATCTCAAGTAGGATATGTCTATATCATTTCCCACCCATGTGAAGTAGAAGAATCTAAAACTAAACTATGCAAAGTGATAAAAATATCTAAGTATATATAAATGGGTATATCTAGCTATATATGTCAAATCTATGTCCACTCAAGTACATTAGATAGCTTTGAGACACTTGAGAATGGCAACCACTCTAGATGAAGTGAGGCATGCAACTAGTGATAAGCTATAATATGATATCAAGTGTATATAACATAGAGAATGACATGGAGTATGACATTAAATCTAATCAAAATGTGTGTAACTAAGCATATAGAAACTATGCTCCATGTACGTGCCCCTAATTTTATATATGAGTATATTGATTATAGACCAAGTATGCAATAATTATATCTAAACTAAATGTGGGAGTGATCATACGATGCATGATGCCCCCAAATTTGAGTAACTAGTATGAATTTGAGAGGAAACAAGTGTATCTTAGCAAATATAAACATAGTTGTCTAACTTATAATTATGGCTATGTAAATATGTGTTGTACCTAGTGTATTATTTTAGCTAATCTAATTTTCCCTAAAGCTGGGAATACTAGACAATAGTGAAATGTAGTGTAGAGTAGTGACCTATGGTGATAGTGTCCCAATATAGGTACAAATGTCTATATATTATAAAATTTGGGTAATCTAAACTACTTTCTGAATCCCTATTTTTTCCTATGTCTAACCTATGTCTAATTTATCAAATTGATCTTTTATACTAAAAATGATCTATGAATAATAATTTAGGATCCTAATCTATATGACAAACCCTTATAAATATCCCCTGTTTTGAGGTTAGTTATGGAACCTATGTAATAACTATCATTAAAATAATCAAATATACAAAATATGTTAGCCAACACATAAATGATAACTGCATGATATTCCAATATAATGTTTAAACATAACATCAAAATGTAAAAGAATATAATCAAATGTAATGTAAGATTTATGATGTAATCTATCATTGCACAAGTGTATCATGATAACTGTAATCAATGTGTATAACAATAAATATGAGTAGCTACCTAGGGTGATGGGGAATGATGTCCATCATGACACCCAAGTAGGAAGGATACATGTGTAAGGTCCCTGATGGCATCAAAAATTGGTGTGTGTAGAAAGCAAATACAAGTGCCATCACAAACATGAAAGCATACATATAAAACACATAAAGAACACAAAATTAGCACAAGGGGACACAATACAAGGGACATGGGCACATGCCACTAAATATAAGAATGAAGACATATAAAGACATGTTAAAATGTTTACATATACAAGCAATAAGTAATATTAGTTTAGATCAACATATAAGAACATGTTCAATTGTCTACATATACAATTAGGAAAGTACACACAAGGTACATGGGCACATGTCTAAAGCGTAAAAACATAGAAGTGGCATATATCTATAGATCAATAGCATATTCAAATACTTTTGAAATGGAAGAAGCATATGAAACACAATCAAGTCTAAACTAAGAAATATAGAAATGAAAGCATGTATAACTATGTAGTACAAATCTATGTAAATGTTAGGATGTACATATGTTGAGTATAAACTAGTGATAGTCACGAAAGAATATTATAAATGAGTATAAATGATCAATATTAATATATAAATGTGTAATTTGGATTGTATAAAATGTAAAGATAGAACTTGGTAGTAGAAACTATGTATAAGATGCCCCTGAGTGGGTAGATGTATCAAATGGATAAACCTGGATCAGCATATATGGTCCCAATGGGTAGATGATAAATAGTTTGAATCAGTATAGTGGATTGGATTCCTATATGTAATTTGAAATCACTCAAAAATAATAAGTGAATCATTTATGTATGATAAAATTGACTATGCTAAGATAGCTAACATATGTAATATCTAGAAAGTAGAGTAAATGTAAACATATCAACGCATACAATCTATAAAAAAATTTCCTAAGTAATATTTGAATGTTTTTATGTTTTGACATGTTATATTATTTTTTAAATTTTTGGATATAATATATGTACAAGGAGTAAGCTAGAGGAAGTATTAACAAGGAGTAGGAACCGTACTAACCAATGAGTATCATGGGAGACCCACTATTACTGTGACCTATGTCTTATAAGGGAAGTGTGATCATGTGCGCTATGTGAAAGGGTAATTATGATTCCATAATTTACTATACAAATTAATCTATCTGAATCTACTTGTGTGGTGATGTTATGAATCTATGGTAATAAATGTGATTCCCTATGAATTATAGAGGTCTTAAGAACCCATCTAGTAGAATAAAAAGCTATAGGTGAGGTAGGATCCCTATGTAAATAACCCATAAAACCCAATAAAATTAATCTCAAGATAAAATAATTAAAGGAAGGTCCCATAGAATTGGTGATATATCGTTGACGCATGGGTCTCTCTAGTAATTATCTATATGGGAGAGTATGTGTACATGTCAATACCATTGGAGTATACCTCGCTTGCACTAGTTACTTTGTTCAAATATATTATGTATCCATATGATATGTAATCTTAACTATAACTAATAACTATACAATATCTATTAATGGTGATAGAATTATAATTGGTGTTTGTGCTAGAACTATAGCTATAAATTGCGTTAAACTATTTATGGGATGGATAGTGGATACTCATATTAGACACCCTCAACTTTAACCACTTTATTTGCATGTATATACCATAAGCATTAGTTTACTATAGATGGGATGGCTCAGAGATGCTATAACCATGGCCTAATTGATAGTATATTAAAAACCCTTAAGCTAGGTACTACAAGGAACTAAGTGGATATGTGTGTTGGTCCAACTTGTAATGGAATCATGATCTCACCAATAAGGCTCTTAAAGTGGCCACTAAAACTTCTAATGACTATGTCCATGGGAAATATATCCCACTCTATGTATCTTAAGTGTTGTAAGAGTGTGATAGTGTGCATTCTTATGTTTGACCTATTGTCAATGATAACACTCTAATAGGGTGATAGTCTATGTATGCTCATATAAAGAGTGCATGTAAACCTATGTCATCATTCACAATGTCTTACTCTAATAATTTGATAACTAGTCTAGGTGTCACTATAGTATCATATATACTAATAATTTTATGTAATAGATGAACCTCCTCTCTAACTGTATGAAATGAAGCTAGTGGTGGATGTGCCTTGTATGTATAGTGAACACCTAATGTGCCCCCTTCATGAGTTATTATATGCTTTTGAAATGGATCTAAAACTATCTTCAATGCCTTATCCTCTACTTTTTTTTGTCTTGGTGCCTCTGTAGCTTTGCCCACATCAATAATATTATCCCCAATTAGATATTATATATTATGATTTAAACTTATGCATCTATTAGTTGTGTGTCTTGGTGCCCTATGATACTCATAGAATGCATTAGAATCATAATTATTTGGAAGAGGCTTTGTCATATAAAACTCTGTAATGGGAGGGAGAGATATGGAATTTCATTCCAAGATCTATTGTATAACCTATGTTGGTGACTCTATAATGTTATTAAATACAATGTACTAATGAGGAGATAGAATGAATCTAGGAGATGGCTCAGAAGTTGTGTTGAATGCAGTTGTTTGATCACTTTTGTTCTTTATGGATTTACATTGTATAAAGGCTTGTTTAAACTCTTAATATTTAATTCTAATCCATTTGTATACTTGATATTTCTCATTGATAAGAGCTTAACCTCTATTTCCTTGATTATATGGCATAAATTTATAAATCTAGGAAACTTCTTCAATAAGATAGCTTCAAGTAATGCTAGTAAGAGACTTTGTTTAGATATGTCTTCAATATCTCTATATACCATGGGGATAGTCAATTTGGATAATATTTTGTTAGATTGTAAGACATAATCTAAAATAGTCTCATTTTAATTTTACTTTAGTTGTACCCTTATTTATATGATATCTTATCATTGATGTTGATAAATAAGTGTTCTAGAAACATGTTGATTAAAGGATTGAATGCCATGATAAATTTATTTGGTAAATCATAGAACCATTATAGGGATTAATACTTGATATTTCATGGAAATAATTTCATAAGAATATAGTTTTTGGATACACAATCCAAGTATCTTGCATGAAAAGATTTGAGATGATAATCTAGGCCACCCTTGCCATCATATAATGTAAGATTAGGTGCCAAAAAACTAGATGGAAAAGGAGTTTCCATTATGTTATGTGCCAAATGTTTATGTAATATAATTTTATAATCCAAGGTATGTGAAGGCCTAATAGCTCCCTTCTCAAGATGTAACACCTTATAATAGATAGTATGAATCTCATTCATAAGGGATTATACATCAAGGTTGGAGGAACTAACCACAAGTAGTGTAGTTGTAATTGATAGTTGTTAAATTACAATCTTAGGTTATGGTATTTAAGTTGGTTGAGTTAGCCCCATTGGAGGTGTAACAACATTGTTAATTAGGGGAGTTAAATATTTACCATTATTTATTTTGTTAATTTACAATATGGATTATAGGATCTATGCATGATTAAGGGGTTGTTATTTAATTCTATCTCTAAATCCTTATAATACATCATCATTATTCATAATTACATCATCATTGTTAAGTGGAGCAAGAATTTCCTAATTCTTAATGTGTATCTCATCTTTCTCTTAATTGTATTATTTATCTTTAGATGCATTATCATTGAAATCCACATAATCAAGGTGTAAAGGATGCATAAATAGAAATATGATAGGTTCATTGTCCATGTTATAGGCTCAAATAGAAAGAATCTAAATATCCTCTATAGGGTTACCACCTAGTCTAACACTTATTTTTAATGTGTGTGTGTGTGTGTGTGTGTGTGTGTGTGTGTGTGTGAGAGAGAGAGAGAGAGAGAGAGAGAGAGAGAGAGAGAGAGAGAGAGAGAGAGAGAGAGAGAGAGAGAGAGAGAGAGAGAGAGAGAGAGAGAGAGAGAGAGAGAGAGAGAGAGAGAGAGAGAGAGAGAGAGAGAGAGAGAGAGAGAGAGAGAGAGAGAGAGAGAGATTTTAGATGGCATATAATAAATAAATTGGAAATGAACTACTAAAATAGAATATATTGTTTTTTCAAAATTGATAGTATCTAATGAAAATAGGAAAAAAAGGATACAAACCCTAATAGCATATATGATTACGGAATTTTGAATTTAGGATTTTTTTAGAACAAGTTTAAAATATATCTAAATAAATTGAAACCCTAATATAAACTTGATTTATTTATCTAGGTTGTTTAAAGAAATAAAAATTAGAAGTATGCAACCCTAATTTATTTCACAAAAATTTGAAAAATGTAAACTAGGATTTTAAGCAATATTTGAATCAACTTAGGTTCACCAAATGTTTCAACCTTTTAGGATTTTACTAGTTTAAATTATAAGTTATATTAAAGGGCTAAGTTAAATAAATTAATGAAATCCTATGTAATAAGTAACCATTAATTTTTTATAGATTTTGACTTGCTTTGAATTTCTAAAAATAGTGATAAATATGTGAAAACAGAGACTTATATAGAAAATATCTATCATGGAATATCTAGGTTCTAAAAACTATGTTATAGATAGGTTTGAATTTCATAAATAAGGTCATTGGGTCTGAGTATTCACTAGATAGTATTACCACACCTAGATAGTAGCACCATATAGCTCTAGTGTATTAAAAATGGTGTTAGTGTCCTCTTTGCAAGACTATTCCTATTTTTTGGGAACACATGAACCTATGTTTTTGGGTTGTGTTCCTATGGGTATGAAATTTATAACTCTATATTCTTCCTATAATATCTAATTTACTATGCAAACCCTAATACTACTTGTAAGTATGGCATGAGTTTAAAATGTGTTTGTTAGTAGGATAGGTTGGACATCCTCAATACCCCACTGTGAATAGAGTTACCTACATACAAATACTCCAAGGAAGGATCAAGCCAATGTAGTTCTCCCACCTACTTCTTGGTGAAAGAGAAAGTGAATGCTACAATGAGAGTGGTATTGAATTGCTTGAGTGTGCTTAAGATTGAAAATATTTATAATTTGTGCTTAGGAAAACTATAGATGGTATTATTTAGAAGTAAGGAATAATAGGGATCAATTACCTTGATTTTTCTCAACTCATTTCTTATTTGAATATGATATTTGTATCTATTTTCCATCTAGTGAATAGAGATATAATAGTCTTGTATTTATAGTGATCTGTAGCTTATGTAGATAGAAAAATTTAATTTTGATGACCTTAAGAGGGGCATACATTTTAAAATATATTCATTCATAAGTGTTAGGGAAAGGGACACTAACACCATGTGGATCTAGTGTCCTTAATGTGGTGTTAGTGTCTAACTAGCAGGTTGTTTGACATAATGGGTTAGGATCTAGGAAAACGGTTGTGGGACTATGTTTAAGATGAAAAAATATGTATGTGGTCAACATAATGGATATAAAAATGTGATACATTATCTAGGATAGGTCTAGGGATAATCTAGGAATAGGTTGTTTCAAACAACACTCTTAGCATCTGAATACTAATTTTAGGTGATTACAATAATATTATATATTATCCATAAAATATATTTCTTATTACAAAAGAGAGACCTTATATAAATAAGCAAGGAGAGATAATAATCAGGACAAATAAACTAATGTGGGGTAAATCCATAAAAGGATCAACTAGGAAAAATATAAAAAGTATCTATAGAATATAGTAAACATAAGAAATTTCTCGAGCATGGATGGGATATGACATCCACCTCCCCTAAAATAAGGCACTATCATGGGTCCTACACAAATATGTGAGGAAAGTATTTCCTAAAAATATTTTCATGTTCTCACTTGACACTTTTCTCACTAATCTAATCCTATTAAACCAATCCTTAGTATATTTATCTATTTCATAGGTTAATGATACAATGGGCCAAGGTATTGATAGAGTCTAGCTAAATCATATCTTCATTCACCACCTAAATATTATCATAATCCAAAATATGAGATTAATAAAAAAGAAATCTTAAAAGAGCCACATGAAACACACCATATATTCTAAACATATAAGAAGGAATATATAGGTGGTCGGAAATAAAACTAAACCTTTTCATAACATGGAATGGATTGAAAAAACATGGAGTTAGTTTGGATGCCTTGAAAAACTCAATAAATTTTTTTATGGGTATTACCGTCAAAAATATCTTTTAGAACACTTAAATTTATCTTGGTTTTCTCTTAAGATCAATATAACTTTCCCTCTTATAAAATCCATATTTCATTCTTTGGAAAATCAAATTCATTTGTTGGTCATAATATTAAAATGTTTTAACACGTATAAATTCACAATTTTTGAAACTATCCTATCTAAATGGAGTTATGCACTTCTTCCCATACAAGGCTTTAAATGGTGTCATTTTAATTAAATAATTAAATTTATTATTATATGGAAAATAAATCAAATGGAGATAATCCTCCCATTCATCTTATAGGTCCATCATGGACATTTTTAACATGTCTTCCAACACTTGATAAAGCCTTTTAGTTTGACCATCCATTTTTGAATGATAATCTAAATTAAAATTTAGCTTTGTTCCAAAATGAGTCATTAAAGTCTTCCAAAATTAAGAACTAAATAACTTATCTCTATCTGAGATAATCACTTTAAGAACACCATGAAGGTTGATAACTTCCTTCACAAATGTTTTGGCAAGAGTGGGGGCATCATTAGTAAGATTTCATATAATAAAGTGAGTAACCTATGTTAACTTGTTAGTTATAACTAGAATTTAATATTGCCTACTCAGTGACTTAGGCAATCCCATTATAAAATACTTATAGACTACTACCCATTTCCTTTCTATAATAACTTTAATGTATATAAAATTATTGGAATGAAAATATTTATCCTTAACTCATTGATATTCCAAATATTATATAACATAAGTAGCCACATATTTTTATTTTCCATGCCAAAAATTAAACCTCTTCAAGAAATATGTCATTTTTTTGACACTTGGATTGCCAAAGTGAGGTACAACATGCACTTATTCCCTCATATTTATAGAATCAATAATATATATTTTGCCTCGATATTTCATAATTCCCTTTGAGTCCATGGATAAATTAGAAACAACTTTTAATATTATTGTATTAACCAAATAAGCACATTTTTTTTTAAAAGTTGACTTTAAAATATAAATTCAAACAAGGTAATTTATTCTACTAAGAGAATTAACTACTCTATTTTCCTTACGTTTCACATAAGTAATATCAGTATCAAAACTAATAATAAATTCTAACCAACTTATTTTTATTACTTTCAAATCTTCTTGATTTAACAAATGTATTAGGATACAATTGTTAGAAATTATTTTGAAATGTTTCCCAAGAAGGAAGAGTTTGCATTTCTTGAGTTCATGAACCATAGCTACAAGTTTAAGATCATGATTTGGGTAATTTTACTTATGAGTTTTATGGACTCAGAGGTAACCAATTTACCATATTGGGTGAAAACAACCCCAATACACAGTTTAAAATCATCATCCCAAATCTTGAAACCCCCATATGGATCTAGAATAATAAGAATATGAGATACAATTAACATGTATTTTATGTTTTTAAAGGTTGATTCACATTGAGAAGTCTAATCAAACTTATTTCCATTTTCTTACAAAGAATTGATAGGGATATCAACCCTTGATACGAATTATATGAACCTTCACCAATAACCAACCATCCCTATGAAGCTACACACTTCATGTACAATTCTAGGAGGATGTCACTCACTAAAGCTATAATTGTATTAGGATCAACTAAAAATTTTATTTTGAAATTACATGCCTCAAAAAGTTGATTTCACTTTAGAAAAATGATATTCTAGAAAATTTACCATAAAACTTATGTTGCCTTAGACTTTTAATGACTAAATTTAAGTGATTATCATGATCCATTTCATTTATTAGAATAAATTGGAATGTCATCAATAAAATTAGCACAAATTGATATAGAAATATTAAAACACATTGTTCATTAAGTTCAATAAGGTAATAGGTTTGTTAGTTAGACCAAAAGGCATAAAAATTAACTCATAATTTATGTACATTATTCTAAAGGTCGTCTTATGTATGAGTTTGCATTTTATGCAAATTTGATGATACCTTGATCAAATAAATATTTTAGAAAACATAACCACACCCTTCATTTCATCAAAAAAATAATAAATTATAGGAATAGGGTACTTAATATTGATGGAAAATTTACTCAACATGTGGTAGTTAATGCAATGTCTCAAGGCACCATCATTATTCTTGATAAAGACAACTGAGGCTCCCAAAGGTGACACACTAGACCTAATGAACCCTTCTTACATTATCTCTATTTTTCAATTCCTACAAATATTCCACATTCATCTTATAAGGGTCCTTGGATATAGTGAAAAGATCAATACAATAACTTTGGAATATTTAAATCTCTTATGAAGTAAAAATAAAAGTTCTTTAGGAATGACATCCTTAAATTCTCTTAAGATAGGATAGTCTTGCTCAGTAGGTTTCCTTTCTTTTTAAATTTCACTTAGCTATAGTGAATACAATTTTTATCCCATATGAAATGTTATTTTAATATACAAGGAAAAATAATTATTTTGTCTAGGGTTTTGACGAAAACTTGGATTTTCACTACATTTTTATAACTAACAAGGCATTGTACCCTTTTGTTTAGAAAATAAATCTTTGGTTATAGTTTTTGTAACTATTCCATCGTAGAATCAGGTCATAAGACCCTAGTTGTGTAAAAACAATGTTTAATTAGGTATCAAAGACCCTAAGATCAATATTAATTTGTTTTAAACATTATAAAATAACCACCCTTTTTCCTATACCAAAATCTACCTCCCATACATCTCTTAACCTAAAAAGTTTAATTTTGCACTTATAAACCATTATGGGTTAAATAAAATAATTAGTTTCACCAAAATAAAATAAAATAGATCATGAAAAGCCATAAATTATACCTATAGTCTCAATTGGTGTAGTCTATAGGTCTACATTTATATTATTTATGATAATATAAGCCAAATTATTTGTCAGTTTATTACCTTAAAATTGAGGATAATTCTTATATTAATGTTTATAATTGTATTCCAAGCATTCCATAGTAATTCATGTAGGCATAGACACATTATTGGCTCATGTGGTATGGCCACAAAATCTACCATGCTACTGATTATTATTCTCATTATTATTTTTGAAAAATTATGTTTTAAAGCCTTTGTTTACATTAGGATATTTTTAGTACTAATATTGATCTTATAAAATCCTTTTTTCTAATTTTTTTTATTTAAAAAAATTGTTTACTAATGGAATTGAATATTTGGACTTAGGTTTCAACCTATTGTTCCTATATTCTTGCCTTAGCTTTTGGTGACATTTTTTTTTAATTCTACATGATGTGTAGATTCAATGGAATCAACTAGGTTGTTTGGGTTTTTTATTCTCATATTATGCATCAACACCTCATGCAAGCCTAACTTAAACCTAGTTACCTTAGTTTTATCATCATACATGTAATTTACATAATGTTGGAGTTGATAAAATTGTTCTCATACTACTTGATAATCATAGTTCCCTACTTTAGCAACTATAGTTTTATAATATTATGTTCTTTAAGGTTTCCACTTAGATATCTATTATTAAACTGTATCTCACAAATATTACAAGAAAGAGATGTTAGGTTATTTACATCACTTAAGTGGTTCCACAATAAAGTAACATTGCCTACTAGCTTTTATAGTCCTATATGAGCCTTAATAATGGATCCCATATTGTTTAGAGTGATGTATTTATTTAGGTTTACTAACCATGACTATACAACTTCCCTAGATTCCCCAATAGAAGAGGAAAGAGGATTGAATTTATTAATCTCCTAAATAATGGGATATACAAAATCATGATGTTTTTGGTTATCACCCCTTAGATCATCCCTTTGTTCATCATTCCTGAAGGTTCTTTAAATGAATCAACCTTGGACCATATGCTTCCATCTAGACTTGGATGTTATGAATTACAATCAAAATGTCTTTTAGGACGTTATACATAGATTGGTTATTATTGACATTATCACCACCACTATTGTTTCCATAGATATTTATACTACTATATGGTTATTTCTAAAATAATTTTCATTAGGATCATATAAACCATGGTTATGAAAATAATCATTATCAACATTTATATTACACTCATTAGCTTAGGTTCCAACCATATTAAGAACACAAAAACATATTCATATTGATAGTCACCCATAGATCCTTAAAGCATGCCAAGGTTATGATAACACCTCATAACCCCAAAAATCAATCCTAAAAAAATCATCATTTTTTGAGTCATGATCTGATTACCAACACCAATATTTGCATGTGTAAAGTAAATACCATCACTTTACATGAAACAATTGTTCATGATTTCCAAAACCTCTTCATTATAATAATATGAAGGTTTATGAACTTTATGCTTAGCATTATATTTGAACAATAACCTTATGTTTATATAATTTGAATCTTATTTATTCACCACATACTTATGAAACTTTCATATCTACTATATAATTAATATAATGGTAGAATATTAGTAACCATGATAGATTATCCACTAATTTTCAAAGTACCAAACATACATATAATGTTTTTTCTATTTAAATAAATAATTATGATGGAGGCATAATATTAATAAACCAACATTTCGTAGACATCATTTTCAATTATGATTCATTAGTTAGCTTTCATCTTTGAATGAGTTATGCTAATCAAATGATACACCATACTATAAATAATCAATATAAAAGTAAAGAACACATATACTTTATATAACTCTTAATCATTACCAATATTATCATCAATCCTACGTTCTCTTTAGATATATTAACCCCTAGCCTTATTTTATCAATTAGTCCTAAACTACACTATTTATGACTTAATCATCTACTAGTTTCACTAAAATAGTAAATTACATAATGCTTTATACTAGATTCATTTTAAAAATATAAACTGAAAAATATTTGATGTTTCTTAACTAGTCATTCCTTTAAAAAATGACCATTGATAAGATAACTCCACATTACAAAAATAAATTACTTTCGTTATTTTATTTTAACATTACAAAACAATATTTTGTCCTTGAATTAAATATTTATCTATCCTTCATATAATTTTGATGTATAAAATAAGTTAAATGAGAAATAAAATCCTTTATTTCTTAAAATTTTATAAACATTCTCTAAAATCATAGTGGAACCATTTTACCACTTTGTCTGTGAATACTTCATAGAGACACAAAGTGGTTTTCTCATGAGTTATACTAATCATATATTACTTTGGATACATTTACATATTAGTCCTAAAATAATAAGTATGTCTTGTAACTATAATCATCTTTAAAAATTAGTTTAATTGGACATAATTCACTAATGAATTTCACCATTTTTATTTACATCATATCATTATAATATTCATTAATTAGTCAACAAATAAATAATAATTTATTCCTTAGAATCATTCTTGGCTCAAATATAAAATAATTGAGTCTATACTCAAATTATTCTACCAACACTTCAAATGATTAGCAATTTCACAAACATATTAATTAATGGATTTGACACTAATAAGTATTTTCATCAAACAACCATTTAGGGTTTATGACATGAAGTTCCCTTTATCATCTATTTTCCAAACACAAATTAATATTATCACCGTTATATTTTATTTAACATTTAAAAAGTTATTCCACATGATATTTTATCACTTCATGAATGAACATAACAAACTTTATAAATTTACAAAAACATAATTTATTCATTACTGAAATAATAAGTCTTTCATTACACCAACAAATATTTATCTAAGTTAACACAAGTAACCTAAAACATTCATACTCATGTTATATGGATTCATAAAAGTAAAAGGAAGAGAAATTTTGGGTAAATTTATAGTATCCACATTATGAACTTTCACATCAAGTAAATACGTCACAAGGAAAAATGACCACAACCAAAATTTGGAAACATATAATAGGACACATTCATTCTTTGATAATATTTTTGTAACTTTTACCAATATAATCTAATTCAAGATACAACGTATGAATTTGGGAAATAAATGCTAAAGAGTTATACATGTCCAAATATTTTATCAAAAAATAACTCCAACAAATAACAATTTTTTTATCCTCATGATTCTCAAGTGAAAATTTAACACTGATACAATGCTAGCAAGTTATTTATGAATTTACATAGTTTAATATAATACCGAAACATATAAATCACTTTATAAAATTCTAAAAAATATGTTCAAGTTCTCAACCAACAAAAATTCACTATTTTTAAACCAAACTACAACAATAGTGTACTTCCTTATATTTCAAAATTGTGACATTTTAATAAATATCTTATAGTTCTATAATCAATGCACAATCAACCACTTTTTAGTATATCTTATTTATACCCAATAAAAATAAGACAAGTTATTACCTAATTTCTAATCAAACATAATTAAATCTAATAAATTAACCAATTCATAATGAATAATAGTTTTCATGTTTCAAAACAAGAATGAACAATATATATTTACACATAATATTAATAATAAATTAATGATTTTATGAATCTAGGAAAAAATGATCTTAAACATTAAAAAAATTATCCTTATACCATCTTTGTTATGCATTTTTTATTTTTCCCCTATATGACTATGTATCAACAACGAAACACTTTTTTTTGTTGAGTTACTAATAACAAACATACAACATACTAAGTCATATAATTTATAAGAATAGGTGTCACAAATATCTAATATTTAGGTTTCTTGATGCAATAAAAATAATAAGACTCTATTGATGTGGGTTTTATGCACACCTCAAAATTTTTAAATGAGGTAGCCTCTAATGTTGTGGGATCTATATAGAATAGGGTTCCACTTTAAGGAATGAGTTATATGTATGTGGTTAAAATAACTAGGTGATGGAATAGTAGGCTGAGCCTATAGGTTACTTAACTAGGTTTTTGGGATGTATGCATGGAATATAATAAAATAATCATCACTAGGTGAGTTGGATGGGTCAAGAATTATTTTATGGTGGGTAGATATGAAATAAAATAAAAAGAGAAAGAAGGGTAAGGTAGAAAATAAGGTTTTGTGTTATTGAAAAATGATTTCTAAGGTTATTCATTTAGTGGGCAAGTATCTCTTAAATGAGTGTTAGATGTTTGTAGATTTTCCAAATTCATGAATAAACATCGTTAGTAATATAGGAGAACAAATATAGGATGCTTAATTATCTCAATTTGAGGTTTTACTCCTTAGGGTTGGTATTACAAACCCTTATATAAGAGACTACAGTTTGGACCAAGAAGTTATCTAGGGTAGATATTACTCACACCTAGAAGACTATATCAAAGAGATACTTCTACACATGTTAGATTATCAATTCAAATTTTACTAATTGCTTAAATGAATGAAACTTACTAATCCTCAATTCTTGTTGCACATCTATGACTAATATTCATTATTAAAATAATTAGATTCATTCTTAGCATTAACAGACTTAAGAATTATGGAATCAATACAAACCAAGAAACTTCAAATTCATTAACATAGAGAGGGAAGAAGAAAGAATAGACATAGTTGCATGATAATCAATAAAGAGGGTTATACTTGTGTATAGAGAACTAGGGGAAGGGTTGCCTCATTATCCAAGATTAAAATTTTTGATTACATCCTAGAAGACCATATGATAAGTATCAGTTACATGTCATAACTTATAGATACTTTAGACATGCAACATGTTCATGCTAAAAAGAATAGATTATTTAATTAAAACATAGACATCACTAGGACTTAACTATTGATTTATAATCATTACATGTAAAATTTTAAAAAACTAGCCTTTATCTTTGGGTTAAATTGACTCTTTCTTGATGTTTCTCAAAACTATTATAGGAACTATAGTTGTGATTATGTTTGAAAATGTGGTGACTGGAGCTATGCTTCATGATTCACTCATTGATTAAACTTGAGTTACTATGGGAATTGATTTATGAGGTGGATTATTTTGGATAAAGAACTAGAAGGGGCTATAGTTGGAGGTAGGGTTTATATTGGTACTATAGGTGGGGTCTAAGGAGTAGAACTAGTAGGTGGAACTGACATTACTTCCTTCTTCACATCCAGCTCTTGGTAATACTTGTATGTCTTAGCATGTTTTTCATGAATTAAGTTTATGTCAAGAAGATGAGGCCTAGTCACCCTACCAGTTTATTCCATCAGTTTTGTATGTTCTATCTTGGTGGCCTAAAAACCAACCCAAAATACTTATACGTTTATTGCATTTGTCCTTGTTGTACTCAACTTGGACTCAATGTCCTCCAAACTTAGTCTTTTTAAACTCTGATATAATCCATATAAGACTTGAATGATTTGATCAAAAGTATCTTGAGTTACTTGTTTCCTTATATTACCCTAGATTGTTGTCAATTCAAGATTAGTCAAAATTTACTCTACTTACATTTATTATTTGCCTAGCTTTTTTAATATAGCTTCAAAGCATGGAACCTAATCCTATGCCTCCTATGTTTTTATCAGATATAGATTTAATGCATTATATGGCTCCAGAGGGGTCATCATGTCTAGGTGGCTAAATGCCTTATTAGGGGTGTACAATACTAATAAATTCAATTTATTATTGTCTTCACTAAGAATCTTGATCAATTTGGTTATTGAATTTACATGTGAGCCAAATTGACTATCAAATAATAAATTGAATCCAAAATCTCATACATCTTAAGTGTTGCATTTTGTATATCATATTTTAGACATTGGGGGACTCATATCACCTATTGCTACTCTCTGAGAGTTTATAACTCTTCTTCCATTTCTTTTCTAGCTAGATTCATTCCTTTATGTATATCCTAGATTGCCTCAATATGGGTATCCATATTGGACTTGAGGTTCTCAATTTATGGGTACTGACCTTTCTTCCTATTTTACCTCTTTGAAATGGAATCAACTTCTTCCTTTTCCTCTATAATCAAGACCTTACCAGAAATATCCTCAATTTATCTCTTTCAGACCCTTTGGAACAATGTTATATCCCTATAAAATAATGAGTTTACCATTAAAAGATCAATGATGTTTATATTAGCCCTCTTAAAGGCCAAGTCTCCTAACTCTTTAGCCCAGTATTGAAGAGTGAGCTTAGAATGATCTAGTTCTTGAGATTCTACTTGTGCATGCTCTTCAGGATTAGTCTCAAGTTTAGAGGAAGGCTTGGGCATTGAGAGCCAAGTTATTGAGGACTAGTCTATGTTCCTAAATTTGTGGCATTGGGTGCACAACATAGACTAGTTTATTTCTTGAAGCCCTCTTAGTTATCACTACTATTGTGGTTGGGAGTAGGGTTAAAGAAGGGAGAGGTGAACCCAATTGGGTATAAGAAGAAAAAATTGGGGTGATGGGTTGGATGATGGCTAGGATGGAAAGAGATATGGTTGAAAGGATGGAAATTGAACGAATAAAAACTATACTAGTGGAGGCTAATGAAGGTGAAGTGTAAATAGGCTGAGTAGTAGTATGGTGCATGAAAAGGAGAATAATATAAATTTATTACATAGGAATTAATGTGGAAAAAATTAGATTAGGGATGGTAAACATTATATTTAATGAAATTAAAATAAAAAATGTTGGGGGATGTGATAAGGGCACCCTTACTAGATGATTTGTCGATGAGATGTGCCTTTTATTTTAGAACTTACAAGGCTAAGACCTTGGCTTGCTATAATTACTCCTCAGTTACTTCTTGTATTGTCATACCATTTAATGAAGGTTGTAACTCCTTTAGTGGTATCATGGATAAGGTCTAAGGTTTATCCCCTTTTGGTTTCCTCTGATAACATAATGTTGTTCTCTAGACTTATAGAACAATCACATACTAGGGAAAATGAGGGGGAGACATAACTATAAGGAACACATAATGAGTCGGGCAGCAATTTAGGCAACAATTCAAGTGACAGTCCACCCGAATTGATGAGAGAACTTCTGGGAGCCATAACTTTTACACCGTAACTCCAATTGACTCAACGTTTCAACCATTGGAAAGATAATAATTAGGATAACACCATGAGATGGCATTTAAATTATATTGATGAAGTTTTAACCCCTAAAACCCAATGGAAGTGCCCCAAATTTCAATTTTAGTAGTGTAGTCTAAAAATAGTAATTCCTCAAATTTTGTATTCTTTTAAAGCATGGAAGTCAAACCACTTAATATCCCTAAATATTGGTGACCTTCCACATCCCCCCCTACTTTAAAAATAGGCATAAATGAAGATGTAACCTAAAATGGAATATCAGACATCTCTTCCCAAAGATAAGCATATAGTTGTATTGCAATCTTGAGTAATATTACATCTCTTCTCAGAGAATTCATTATTATTGTGTTATTTCTATGTTCTTGAAATATTTATCAACTAAAAATTTTGATTTTTGTATCATTGGTATTAGATCAATTTGTCTCGAGAGTGTATGATCTAGAGGGTGAGGTTAGGCTACAAGAAGCTTGGGTAGAAAACAATAGAGCTTCCAAACTATCCACCTGTTCGCTCCAAATGATTTCAAATGGAAGATGACACTGAGACATCTGATCCTTTCAAGGAAATGGTGAATGAATCCCTCTAATGGAAATAATCATAGATTCTGTAAAAATTTTCCCAAATTCTTCAATAACTCCTAATGGGAAATTTTAGCTCCTCAGCTACACTTCCTGGCTCCTCATCCATCGAATGTCCTTTCAATGTCCCAGCACCCTTCAAGGTTTAGGTGAATTTTGATATTCCTAAATTTAAAGTGCAAAATTAATGCTAATGTAGTATAAAATTGGTTAGATCAATTGTCTTCCTACTTCTCTATAAACAAATTCACTAATGGAGAAAAGATCACTTTTAATCTTTTGAAAGCATCATTGCCCATGAAAAACTGGTGAGAAGTGTACAAAAAGAGGTTTAGTATAGATGACATTGGCCTTGAGGTGGAACCTACTTGGGATGATTTTGTGGAAGTGGTGAAAGAAGAATACTATCCCATTGGAGCATATGATGATCTATACATATAGTGGTAATAACTTCACCAAGATAAGGACCAATCTATTCAAGATTACACAGGTATTTTTCATTCTTTGTCTACAAGATTGGGCATCCAAGAAAGTGAGAAACATAATACTCTCAAATATCATGGTGGACTACAATGGTACATATGGGGGGAAATGGAACTCTTTAATTTGGAAACCCTTGGTGAGGCATACAAATTCATAATAAAGATTGAGTAGAAGCATGGTAGAAAGAATACAAAGAGTCAGCCCTCAAAATGGAAAAGTGACAAGGAAGGTCAAACATGAGGCCAAAATTGGAAGCAAAAGGAGTTTTAAGATAATAAAACCTAGAAGGGGAAGGATGGAAAATGGTGTGATTACCACAAAACTAGAACTCACTCCAAAGAAGAATGTGGAGCCATCAAATCATTGTTTTTTGAGTCACAATACTTGACATCTACTACTATGTCTCATACACAACCACAGTCAAAGAGGATGAAGAATAAATTATAGACGTTGAGCATAACACCATCATCTCTTCATCATAGACCCATGAGGAAAGGCTAGATGACAAGGAAATATTGTTTAACTCTAAATTATGGGTAAAAGATAAGCCTTTGCATTTCATTCTTGATAGTGGGAGTCAAAATAATTTAATCTCTACTAAAGTTGTGAAAAGTTTAAATCTATTCATGAAGCCTCATCCAAAGAGATATAGTATTGGATGGTTGAGCCCAGGGAGAGACCTCCATGTCACCCATCAGTGTCTTATTTCATATGCAATAAAACCTTTCCAAGATGAAGTCTTGTGTGATGTGGTCAATCTAGATGTTTTTAATGTACTCCTTGGTCAATCATTCATGTATGAATGACATGGCATCTATGAATCATGAACCCAAAGAATCACCTTCACTATTGGAACTTGGCACTATAGGGTACCAAAGGTACCACCTCCCACATTTGTCTCCTTGATCAGTGCTAAGCAATATAAGAGATTGGTGGAGAAGACAAAGTAATTTGTTCTCATGGTGGTCAAACCACGAAAATCCAAGAAGGTTGATGTTGTAGTCCTGACTACACAATCAACATAACAAAAAAGTAGATAGGATGAATCACAAGAGAATATGATGACTTATTCAAGTCACCCATAGGAGTTCCATTGCATTGCCAGGTAAAACATTCTATCAATTTGATCCTTGGATCACCTTTACCTAATAGTCCTATGTATCACAGATCAGTTTTGGAGAATGATTTGATAAAAAGATAGATTCAAGAATTGATCCAAAAGGGCCACATTAGGCCAAGATCTTCACCTATGGCAGCCAAATTATCTTGGCACCAAAGAAAGATGGAACATGGAGGCTTTACATTGACTACCATGCCCTGAATAAAATCACAGTGAAGAATCACTACCCTCTCCCTAGGATTGATGACCTGCTGGACCAACTCCATGGTGTGAATTTATTCACCAAATTGATCTAAAATTTGGCTATCACCAAATTCCCATCTATCCCACTGATGTCTGGAAGACTATATTCAAATCTAAGGAGGGGCTCTTTGAATAGTTCATTATGCCTTTTGGCTTAACTAACACACCTGCAACCTTCATGAGGATGATGGATGACATCCTAAGACCCTTCACCAAATCATTAGTGGTTGTCTACCTAGATGGCATACTCATCTATAGTAGAACATGGGAGGAACATTTGCAACATGTTTGTAAGGTGCTTCAAACTCTTCAGGAGCACAAGTTGTATGTAAATATTGATAAATGCACATTCAGGATGACAATAATATAGTACCTCAAGTACGTTGTGAATGAGAAAGGGGTCCATGTTGATCTGGAAAAGATTTGGGTTATTCAAGAATGGCCCACACTAAGAATCCTCACAAAATTTTATAGCTTCTTAGGTCTTGCAAATTTCTATCACATGTTGCTTGGTCACTAACCCAAGTGACCAAAGGAGGAGCTAAATATACATTTCAATGGGGTGAAATAAAATAAAGGGCATTTGTGAATTTGAAGAATAGACTTTGCTCAGCCCTTATTCTTGCCTTGACAGATTTTCATCAACCTTTTGAGTTGATTAGATGCATCTGAATATGTCATGGGAGCTATCATCATGTAACATGGCCATCCTATTACATATCATAGTGAAAATTTCAATGATAAAGTAAGGAAATATTTAACATATGATAAGGATCTCTGTGCCATTATATAAGCTTGAAAACAATGGAAATAATACATCTTGGGAAAAGAGACGGTCATCCACATTGACCATAAACCATTGGAATTCATCTAAACATAGAGAAAACTATGAAATGAGAAGCAACAAAAGTGGGCCATATATATTCAATAATTCCATATAATAATCAAAAACAAAAAGGGGAGCTCAAATACAACTTTAGATTGTCTGAGCCATCCACAAATTACTGCACTCACAATAGTTCTTAACTTGTGTGGACATGAGACTATCACTTGGGGTGCTCTGTATGAAGCAGATCCTACCTTTACTAATACCTATTAGGGGATTAAAAAAGGTAAACATGTTTATAATTTATATTTGCAATTTAATGTCCTCTTTCATATGGGGCAGATTTGTGTTCTAGCTATAGAGCAATAGAAGATGATATGGGATGCACATTTTAGTAGGATAGTTGGACACTTTGGTATAGATAAGACATTGGTAGTTCTTCAAAAACACTTTTACTAGCCCCATATGTGATAGGATGTGAAAATATATCTCAAATAGTGTACCTCATTTGTAATAGCCAAGCCAACAAATAAGAAGCAAGGATTGTACATGCCATTTCCAGAACCAACTAGGCCTTGGGAATCTATCTCAATGGATTTTCTCTTAGGTTTTCCCACTTCAAAACATGGTAAGGATTGTATTTTTGTGGTAGTTGATCATTTTTCAAAAATGGCTATCATGATTACTTGTAATAAAAATATATATACTAAAGAAATTGCTCAACTATATTTTATTCATGTATGGCTCCATTTTGGTCTCCCCAAATCCATTGTCTCAGATCAAGATAGCAGATTCCTGAGCATCTTCTGGTCCACTCTATGGAAGATGATAGATACCAAGTTGATCAAGTCCATAGCCTTCCATCCATAGACTGATGGTTAGATAAAGGTGAACCACTTGATTGTTCACATGATTCAGATGTATCACTCTAAACATCCATGAACATGAGATGAGGGGATTCTTTTCATACAACATGGATACAATTGGGCCATGCACAACTTGACCAAGCATAGTCCATTCCAAGTATGCTTCAGGTTATAACCCATGGCACCAATTGATATAGCTATTCCATTATCCACCATGGAATACACACCTCATGGAAGATCTAAGGTAGCAAAAGCAACAAAGTTCATTGAACAAATGCAACACATCCAACAACAAGTTCATGACATCCTGGAGAAGATGAATCAGAAGCATAAGCAATGCCATGACAAACATAGGATTGCACAACATTTTGTTGTGGGTGATAAGGTTTGGTTGCAAATTTAGAAGGAACAACTTGTAGGCCCACACAAAAAAAATTGGCCTCTATGATATGGTCCCTACACCATCACCAAAAAAGTTGGAGAAAATGCTTTTGAGTTGAACCTACTAGCCTACCTTGGTTTGCATCTAATATTCAATGTGGAACTCCTCAAACCATATCATCCACCTCTATTAGACACTTCAATCATATCAAAATAACTTGACATTGATGAGCTTGATCCATAGATTTAATCTATAGTGGAGGAGGATCAGATCGTGGACACCTGGATGAAGACAACAATAAGACGCTCTAATCTACTTTATCAAGTGGTCAAAAGGGACCAGCTTAGCCACCAAGGTGAGTGTCTCATAGAGAATCAAATCAAGACATAACTTCCACACCTGATGAGGAACATTGATGAAATGGGGACCATTAATTTTCAAGGATGGAGGAATGATCTGAGCAGCAATTTAGGTGGCAATTTGGGTGATAGTTCTATCCCAATTGATGACAGAACTTTTGAGAGCCATAAATTTTGCACCATAGCTCCAATTGACACACCATTTGAACCATTGGAAATCTAAGAATGAGAAATTTTTTTTGAGATCATATGGATATTTTATAGATTAATTTTGACCCCATAAAACCCAATGGAAGTGCCCTAAATTTCAATTTTAGTAGTGCAGTCTAAAAATAGTAAGTTTCTAAAAATAGTAATTCCTCAAATTCTTTATTGTTTTAAAGCATGAAAGTTGAACCACTTAATCTCCCTTTATATTGGTGACCTTCCACATCCTCCCCCTACTTTCAAAATAGGTATAAATGAAGATGTAACCTGAAATGGAAAATTAGACATCTCTTCCCAGACATAAGCATTTAGTTGTATTGCGATCTTGAGTAATAATACATCTCTTCTCAGAGAATTAATTGTTATTGTGTTATTTTTGTGTTCTTGAAATATTTATCAACTAGAAATTTTTAATTTTGCATTACATAGATACACAGATAAAATATTCATTCTCTCTAAAAACAAATGGGGTCCACACTTTTCAAAGAAAAATATAGGGTGGGATGCATTGAATACAAAAAAATGTGACTCACGGGGGTGAAAACTCCTAATTTTTTAAGAACCTAGAATCAATGGTTTTGAAATCCTAATATCAACCATCAAATCATACCAAAAGAAATGATTAAATTAGGAATGAAAAGAGGCTCTTAACAGTCCTATGCAACATATTAAATTCACTTATAACTTGGATCTATGTGTGGAAAGTGGTGTTATATATCTCTTGTCTTAGGTTTTTAGGCAAAGACATGAGGGTGAGTTTTAGGTTTCATTTTGATTGGACATTAGGTGTAGACACTAGAAAACCATGCATTAGGATTATAGATATCACACTAACACTATACCATATCAAGACCAATTAGGAGACCACTTAACCATTACTGTATAAACCTAAATCAAAATCACTAACTTTGACTATTCTAACCTTATCCTATTGACCATTCATGGTTGTCTCCTAACCGTTGACAATTAGCTTGATTGCTAACGGTCAACCTTTGACTACCTTAAGGGCTAACTCTAGCTTAACTACACCTTGTTATTTTATTATTAGCCACTCTATAATTATGCATGTTAAGATTAGAATTAGACACCATGTTAAACCTCTTGTTGAACCTTTTCTTTTACCTCTTCCTTCCTTCTATATAAAGAGAGGAAGAGGAGGTGAAAGGGAGGATCAAAAGACATCAAGATTAGTAATTATTAGAGATTCTTGTATCATAACTTCTTTTACAAGTCTTCTTTAGAAAAATTAAAGAAATATTCTAAAAATCATGATAAAGAGCACAAGCACTAAAATTCATTAATCAAAACCAAGACACTGACACTCTACTAGAATTGTTCTAGTCTCCACAATGAGTTTTGAGCCACACACCTTAACATCCTTTAGATAAATTTAAAAAACTATCTATTTTAGTAATTAGTTCTTTTATTTCTTTCCCAATAAAATCTCTAAATTAGATAACCTTGAATATTATTCTTTGTTTTACAACTGGACTCTAGCCTAAACCCACCTCCCAGAGTCACTCAACCAACTTCCCAACTAGAGCTACCCTTACCTAAGCCAAATCTGATAATAATAGTTGATGGTCACTTAACCACTGAAGGTTTTCCCTTGATCATCGATAGTCACCAAATTTTTTATGGTTCATCTAACTATCAATGGTTAGTATGTGACAATTTCAACAAGTTAATTCTACCTATCAGACCCTAACCAAATCCCAATTTTAGACTTTTTACTTGATCACAAAATATCACCCTATTATTTCAACACATCTAATCCATTTAACATTAATATCTAATCATTTATTACTATAATTAATTAAATTCATCTCTTTCAAGCACTTCTTGTGTTTGATTTCACTATCTTCTATTATTCATGCAATCAGTTTATATCTCATTTTCACGACTTGATTTTTTGAAAGTGTGGATTGATATCCTATAAGGAAGTGTGTGATTCTTGGATCTATCTTTCTAGGCAATCCACCCTACTATCTAACTAATCAACCATTTCTTTATTACTTTATTATATGTAGGTCATTCTTCCCAAGCCAAAGAGGAGTATTTACAACCATCTAGATCATGAAGTGCAAAACCAAATATAGGTTCTACTAACCTCATCCTTATTTTAAGTTTTACAACTTTTTTAAGAAATAAAGTAAAATTTATGTGAAACATTCTAGCATGCCTGGTGGGACCCTTAAGTCTTCTCTTAGGTTCATAATTTCATCTAGGTGCTTTTCCTTCTTGTTTTTTTTTCTCATACAATGAAATCAAATTTTCATTTTGGGCTTAAAATTCACTACATAAATTATTTACTTACTTATTTTAGCTCACATAACTTAATCAATGAAGTGAATTAATCATAGCTTCACTCTTATCACACACATAAGACTAGACTACTTACACCTAATCAAGCATAAACATATTGACATAAGGTATGCCTGGGATTTCATCACCCAACAATCACCTTTATCAACTATCCTACATAGATTTCAACACCAAGGGGAGACCTAAATCAATTCACTAGCTGAGTATAATCGCTAGCAATTGGTATATCTTGGCTAATCACCCAACACTCATATCACTATAGTGTGTGAAGTGAGGGGGTGGGACCAAATATCAAGCCATGTACTAATTTCCAACACAAATCCATTTGAGATCCTAAACACAACCTAAAATTTATCATAGACTTCTTTTCTAGTACCCACTCTACAAGCCAAGTTGAGTCAAACAATTCTTAAAGCTTAAGGCATAATACACAAGAGAGACTAAAAATAACCATAGGATTTAACATACTTTAGTGTGTGTTTCATTTCTTTGAATTTTTCTTGTCTTCTCTTAGTTTGAGTTGTGAGATTTCTTGTGTCTTACTCTTTCCCTTATTTTCATTGTTTTAACTAGGTAATAACTAAGAAACCAAAAAAATTAGGATCCACCTCCTAGTCATTTGTCTTCTTCTTCTTCCTCATCCATGGAGTACATCTCAGATGTAAGAAGTTCTCCCCATCCTTTTGGATGTCTTAGCATACCTTGGAAAGTTTTTGAAGGTGATGCAAATTTCTCCACATTTATATATAACAACCCCATATCCCTATAACATTACCTTAACACCATATCTCACCATACCCCTATTTTTATTATACCTATTGACTTTCCTATGACATGCCATCCCACCTTATCAGCAACACTTATGTTGCCACCATTTCCACCCAACCCTTGGTCACCCAATTATCCTATTCTACCAACAATCCTACCAATACCACCATCCAAAACTAACCCACCCAACCAACTAACACCCAAACACATTCTACCCCAACTAACAACCCTTCTTATATATGAGAAACCCAACCTTTGGGTACTGATACTCAACTTACATTAGGAGTACCCTCTACTAGTGTCACCACCATTCCTCTTGTCTCCAACCTACCTACCTCCACTCCATTATAGAGCTTGGTGGTCCCCATACCTTCTACCCTTCTACCCATTAGTACCAAAGTTACCACCTATCCTCTATCTACAAACCCAACCATAACTCAAACCCAACCTACATGAATCCCCCAAAAAATTTCCATTGTACAAAACCTAAGCTACATCCCTAACCCATAAGGGTATGTACATATACCTTCCACCCAACCATTTATATCCACATATTCATATGTGGCATCATCCCAACCACCCATGTGCACATACCAATATGTGATAGCTTCACAACTCCCACCAACTATCTATATGTTGCTCCTACCCAAACCTAACATAATCTAACCTATAACTACAGGTGTGTAAAATGACAAATAGACCATGTCAAAATGTCAATGGACAAATGACTACTTTGGATTCATCTATTTCTGGTGCACATAACCTCTTATCGTATGACCAAATTTGTAATGAACCAATTCATCCATCCATCCCCATTTGACCTTATCCTCCTCAAAAGGAACTTCTAAAGTTTTCAAAATTTTAGATTAAGGAAGACACTCAATAACATTTAGGCATTCTTTCTATTTGATCACCTATGATGATACTCTCTTTCTCTATGCCTTTCCCATGTCTCTATTAGGTCTGACACTAGATTGGTATAGTGATATTAATAATCACTCCCTCTTTTCTTTTGCCCAACTAGATCAGAATTTCTTAGATCAATTTTCCATAAACATCTCTAAGAAATTTTTCATCACCGATCTCTACTCCATTCCCAAATTTGATGATGATTCCATAGATAACTTTGTAGTCCTTTGGAAAATCTTGATAAATTAACTCTCTTTCTATTTTCCCAAACTAGAGTTAATTGAACTCTTTGTGTAGGCTTTTGCCAAACACATTTCCTCCACTTTGAGGTTTTAGACTTTCAGGACCTTTAATGAGGCTTTCACCATGGCACAAAATTAAAGAAAAAAGCCATTGATTAGGGGAAGTTTAAATTGAGAAACAATAATTCCACCTTCAAAGAAAATAAGAATCCCTCCTCCAAACCTAACAATCAAACCAATACTAACTCAAAAAAAAATGAACCATGAATGTAATTGTCCTTAAAACTTCTCCTCCACTAGTTGTCAACCAACCCAACTCTTCTGGTTCCTCCAATCAAAACACTATAAACTCAATCCATAATGACCAAAATAAATTTATTCCACTAGGGGATTCATATGATTTGGTATTATAAAATTTGTTAAAAGTGAATGTCATACAACTCCCACCAATTAAACCTCCATAACAATTCAATTCCTCTCATCCTATACCTAGTCGATATAAGGAAAATAAATTGTGTGCCTTCCACTGTGTCATTTGACATGATGTTAGTAGGTGAAATACCTTTAATAACATCATCCAAAATATCATCTACAAGGGGTAATTTGTGTTGGATATCCCCAATACACCCCGAAATCAATCACTTGACATATTTAGACAACCATTTCCCAAATATGCCCCTTCCGTGAACAATGAAAATAATAGAGCAAAATCCTCTCACAACCATGAATTCCATACCATTATTAAAATTCTTAGTGAACTCATTATTAAGGAAACCGTTGATGAAACCACCTTTCCTTCCCCTCCACTTATTGAGGTAGTGGATTCACTCTCCATTCCTTCAAAAAATGAGACCAAGGAAATCACTAGTCCCTTTTCTCCACTCACTGAGGTATTTGAGATACCAACCTCTCCTTTGGAAGGAATACCAAAAGAAGGAGTCATTACCATCAAATCCTTCTCCTCCATCATATAGCAATCCACTCTTCCTTTGGAAATCATCCCTAAGGAAGAGGTCACTCTAACTACTTGTCCCATAAGATACACATCTTCCCAAACCTTAGAGCCTTTGATTGAGGAAAGGATGAGGTAATCACTTCTTTCTCTCCACCCATAAGTTTGACCTTTAATATCAATATAGAAGTTATCAAACCCATTTATAATCCATTATCTATACAATTTCAAAACTTGGAGTACTTATCCCAACCTAATGAAGATCATGCCACATTTTAGCCCTATCGTGAGCTTCTTTACCCAACCAAGCAATAACCTTCAACCATGACACTATAATCCCAACCTTATTATTCCACTATTGAACCCACCATCACCCTAACCAACCCTTTAGAAACATCTACCAATCAAATCACAACTATACCACCTGACCTAACTCCACCTAAAATAACCAGGTCACCTTCTACCATTCCAACCAAGCCAACTAAAAACCTTGGTATATTCCCTATTTAGAACTTTACTCACCACTCATTGAAATTGGAATTAACTTCACCCAACTGATCAAAGAAACCCAAAACTAAGTAAACAAAGAAGGTGAAACCACCCAATATTCCACAAACCAAAAATCTACCTCCCCTTTCCACTTTGTATTCTATTTTGAGACCTTAACCTTCTATCTTATTCAAGAAACCAACCATCCCAAACAAAACCCAAATCCAACCACCACTTTTGGTTACACCATCACTCTTACGTTCATCCTTACCTATTTTTTCCAAACCTTTTATAACCAAACCACCTACTTCTTAGGCATCTATGCCAACACCTTTCACCCTAAAGTAATCCATACTAAAACCATCCACCATGAATGTTCCTTCACTGAAATATATTACCATCAAATCCACTCCTAAAAGGGATTCCACTTCAACTACCAAATCTAAGGCCTCCATGCCATTGCCACATTTTCCCAAAACTTACTCCACCATCATACAAACATTATTACAAGCATCTTGCATAACCCTTCCACCTATCAAACCATTTAACCCACATAGTCCTAAACCATCTTGGTATAATGATAAATTAGTATGCTCATACCATAGAACACCTAGACATGATACTAAGAACTATAAATATCTCTAAGTATTAATCCATAACTTGTATCATGAGGATGGCTTATTATCAGATGAGTCTCCTATGATCCCACCATTTATCCAAGAACTAAGAGACATTAAACAATAATTACCTACTCTCCCACTCTCATCTTACAGTGAATTAAAATAGAAGCAATCCTCTAGCCTGACTCTTTCCTAAATGCATACCATCTATGTGTTCACATGATCATAGGATCAACCAAAGGATAATGGAAAGGAAAAGGTGTCCATTCCATGGATATATCCCTATTACACCACCCACTCACCCAACTAACACCAAGAACCTTTACCTTCAATGAAACCTAAGGTGTCCATCTTAGGTCCCTCTCAATCCAACCCATCTAAATCAATCCAACAAGTAGTTCTAAAATAGCTTCACCAGATACCAGTGAAGATGAGTTTGTATGAACTAATTAATACCTCACCCCATCAATACCAAGTGATGATAGAGGATTTTAATCCATAGATGTCAAACTAGAAGACCCACAAAATTTAGTAGCCTTTGTGAGATATTTTCAGCTTTCTAGCCTTTTTACCTTCAAGGATTCAAAAATATCATCCATCCATATAGATGATCCATATCCTCCCATCTTCACTATCATGTACATCAACCAATCCTACATCAAAAGGGTTACAATTTATGGGGGAGATAAAATCAATGTTATCTCCTCCCATGCATACAACTAACTCAAATTACTTTATAACATTATGTTAGAAACATCGATGGTACTGTAATCATTCAATGATACCATGGACACAACTTTAGGAACTATTGTCCTTCACATTCCTCTAAGACCCCACACACTTCTTAAACTCTTCTACATATTATAAGGTGAGTTTTAGTACAACATTCTACTAAGATGACCTTGGATTTATTCTTTGGGTTGTGTGCCATCAATGCTGCATTGATGCATAAAATTTCAATATGAAAGTTAAGTTGTTACCATACAAGCTGACCTAAGTCCTTTTACATCACACAACATGATTTACCAACTGAATGATGTTCTCCTTCCTCAATCAAATAATCCTTCATTAGTAAAATATGAAGTTATATATTACTCTACCAATGAATCTTCCACCAATTCATTCATCCCTTCCACCCAAATACCCATAATGAACCATTTAAAATCAACCTTCCAACATCTTTCATTACAAGAGTATCACCTTTTGACGCTAGACACCTTCCCTACTTCTCAAGAGTATGGGAATATTGTTTAAAAACCTTAGATCCATTGTTCCTTTTTGGTCCTCAACCTATAAAACCAATTTAATCTATGGGGGACTTGATAAACCCCTTGACACTTCCACTACCTCTTCTTCACCTCAACCATTCACATTTAGTTTCTCCTATCTTGATAAACTAGAGTTTGACAAGACATATCTCTACAGGTGTGCTTAGAAGGGATTTGGTATAGGTTAGTATGAACATGGGACATGCACTTTTTTTCTAATTAAAACCTAAAAACCTCACAAAAATCATGGCTTCAATTTCACACCACCTAAAAATCAAGCCAAGATGCCTTCCATCACCATCATTGATGAGGAAATCCCATCCTCACCATCCACTCCAACATCACCAACTAAGGATCCTTACATCATCCCCCTAATTTTTTTTCATCAATATGATTAGCCTCTGACCCTTGACTTATCAAAAGGAGGGGGTGATCATGACCATTCCCCTAACCCATCCTAAGATGGGAGGAGATGACTCTCCTACCATTAATACTATTTGGTGTCAAGATAATGATTCCATTCTCACCTATCTTGGTGAAAAATATTCCTTTATCCATAAATATATTCCATCTAAGACTTCAATTGTGTTGAATTAATCCACAATGAATATTAGCTTGGGTACTTTAGATAACATGTGTAATGTCAAAATTGGCCAATCACTAAATTTTGAGGATATTTTGGACTTCTTCTCCTTCCTAAAAGACCATAACATAAAATTTTCTTGGTGTTAAAATGATATGCCAAGAATCAACCCCTCCATCACTACCCATTACATAGTCACCAACCATGATGCCAAACTAGTTAGGCAAAAACTTTGATGAATGTACCCTCATATAACCCTTCTCATCAAGGAAGAGCTTTAATAAATTCTATCCATCAATTTCATCTAACTCATTGATTATTTCCAATGGGTATGAAATTTCATACCTATCACCAAAGCCACAAGGGGACTTCACATTTGTGTGGAATTTCATGACCTTAACCTTCCTTGCCTAAAGGATGACTTTCCTTTGCCAAGCATTGACTAGCTTGTTGATCTTGCAACTAACTATGAAATATTATCTCTTATGGACAAGTTATTAGGTTATAATCATATCTTAATCACCCCTGAAGATCAACACAAAACTACCTTTATTACCACATTTGAAAAAATTTCTATAGGTTCATGCCTATTGAATTGAATAACACTAGTGTAACCTACCAACGTGATATGGCCTACATCTTCCATGACCTTATTAAAAAAATAATAGAAGATTATGTTAATGACCTTCTTGGGAAATAAAAATTTTGTAAAGATCATTTGGCCATTTTTAAGATTATATTTGAAAAATGCATCCATTACCATGTCCATCTTGTTGTACTAAAAAAATATCACTCATTTTTGGGACAACATATAAGCTATTTTGGTCCTGAAAGACAAAATTATCTCTTCCCATTTTAAAAAGTTATTCTAAACCTCAAAATTGGGAATTATTCAAGCTTTTTCAGTCAAAATACTAATAGGTTCAATAGGTTCAAAGGATTCTACATGCGAGTTCAATCAAAAGAACAAGTTTCCAACACTTAGTCATTTTTAGGATTGGTTCAATGCCTTGGTTCAACCAAAATAATTTATCAACAAGCTTCTATGTAGTTTTTTAACCATTGAACCTTGAACCATTTTGGTTCAACAGGTTCAATGGGTTTAAAGGTTCAACATCATCAAACAAGAATTAAGTGTTTTCATTAAGGTTTAAAGTTCAACCAATTCAGGTTCAATAGCTTCAAAACACTTATCAAAGAGAAGAAGGCTTGAACCATTAAACAATTGAGCCACTCAGGTTCAAAGGTTCAACGTTCAATAGGTTCAACAGGTTCAAAGGGGGTTGGTTCAACATAGTTTGTTTCAAAGAGCTTGGTTTAAGTGGTTAATTGAACAAATAGAAGCAAAGGAATGAACCATTGAACCAATGAACCAAAGTTGATTCAATCGATCAGTTCAAGTGGCAGGTTCAAAGCAGTATCCTAAAAGTTGAAGATACAAGTGCCCTTGTGGAGGGAATTTCTGTGGCAAAAGTGACTAAGGTAAGGAAAGCCCAAAGTAAAAGCTTGAAACAAAACCCTGTCAGAACCCAGTGGATGTTGCCAAGTGTCATCTGCTGAGTCCCATTTTACTTTATTTCTAAGAGTTACGGAGTTGCCACGTGTCCCTTGTAAGATAATCAAAATGAGACAAGTGTCTGCATTTTCATGAATCTAAGTGAGTCTCAAGTGTATCTACAATGTTTATAAAACATAGCAGAAGCCACCACATGTCATCTTTCATGGGACACTCAAAAGGCATCCAAAGCCTTTATAAGTTAAGCAAATGTTGTCATGTGTCCTTGCCTATTTCACAGCAGATGCTATCATGTGTCACCTATTAGGATTGGTGGAAAATAGAATAAGGCAAAGCCAAAGGAAAAGGTACCCTTGCAGAGGACATTGAACCAAGCTGAATACCCTTACAGAGGGCTATGAGCAAAGGTAGACATAGGTAATTCCTTCAAAACATTTCTTGTAGAAAAATGGTTAAGGTAAAAATCCTTCAAAATTTTTATCTGAAGGAATTCACCTGGGAAGAAAGCCCAATGGAAAGCAAAAACAAAGTGAAGGAAGATTTCCTTCAGACATATTGTCTGAAAGAATTCCTTTAAACTTTTTTTCTGAAGGAAAAGTCCCCCAAAATAGAAAACCCACTGAGGAAATAAAATCCCAAAAAGTCACCACGTGTCCCTTACAAAGTTTAGTGGAAACTACCAGGTGTCATCTACTGAGATAAAGTTTCAAGCAACAGAATGCACCATGTGTCATCATCCACGTGAATCTAAAATGAGTCTAGAATGTTTCAAAAGGGAAGCTAAACTCAGTGAAACCCACCACATGTCATCCTCCATAGAATTTTCAAAAGACATCCAAAATATGCCACGTATCCCGTTATAACTCCACAGAGCATGACAAGTGTCTATATTTGCATCTTGAGTTTCTTACGGGTTTCAAAGCTTCTTTCAATAAGCATCTCTTAGAGTCCCATGGATGCTGCCAAGTCTCCTCACCTATTTTACAGTGGATCCTACCACATGTCAATTATTAAGGCCAATGAAAAGCGACCAAAAAATAGAGGATAAAATTGAAACAAGGAATTGATTCAATAGATAGGAAAGGATGAATGATGAAAAAGGACCAAAAACATTCATGCATAAGATATGTTTCTAGAAGCAGACTGCCAGGTGGACATTGAAGGATACAAATATTTAATGGCGTGACTTGTTTCTCTACATTGAGAAAAGAAAATGAGCAAATACGCCTGATTTTAGCATATCTTCTTGACAGAATTTAATGCAACATGATGTGTTACTACTCCCAAGTCTTTCTTGGAGGCATATATATTGGACTCTCTCTTATTATTTTAGGGAGATCTCTCTATTATCAAAAACAAAAATCTGCCCAAATTGAAAGGCATTATTGAGACTTTGAGCTCAGATTGTTCATCATATTTATTTGTTAGAATCAAAAAACAAGTTACTTTAAGAATTTGTGTTGTTATAACTTGTATCATTCTAAGAGATTGTTCTTATGTCTATTTCCTAAATGTATTCTTGTTTATGCAATTTAACAAGAAAAGGTAGTGGAGGTGACAAAGAAGGTGTCCTGAAGCTAGTTACTTTCAGACTTTGTGCTATCATAATTGTCTTTAGTGTGTGTTTATTTTCTATTTCTATGTAAAGAACCTTGGAACAACTTTTTGCCCTCATTGTTCTTCATATTTCACTGTTTGGCAATTGAGGTGGAGAATTTGTACCTCATTTCATCCTACTGTGTTACTATACCTTGTTACAGTTATTTTTCATCACTAGAAAGATTCCTTTTGTCTATTGAACAACACTTCTGAAAGAAGAGGAGTGTCTTCTATCATTTCATTAGGATTTCTCCTTTTATTTGTGAACATAATCTCTAAAGAAAGAGAGATGGATGGTTTATCCTACCCTTGAGTGTTATTTTCTATATATATATATATATATATATATATATATATATATATTATATAGATCCTACATATCTACAAGGAACCTCCCCTTAATGAGAGGAGAGATTAGTTCCCTTTTGATGTGGTAAACCTACACATTTGGCTAACCAATCTTCTTGTTGTATTTGATCAGACCTATTTTATTTATCAGTATGTTGATTAACAAAATATTCACCCAACAGTTTTTGGCTACTCCACTGGGGATTTTATGTGCATTTTAAAGGCTCAAGTTTTAGATTAAAGTAGTCCCTACCCTTACAAATTATAGACTCTGGAGACTCCTTTCTGTGTCTTACCCATTATCATTATAGCCTTACCATCTCCTTCCACCTTCATGCCAACTAGGATGGAATGTACAGTTTGAAGCCTCAAGCTTCAAGCTGAATCAAGGTCAATTCTTTTCCATTTTTGTTTCACAATCTGGAAAATCCAAGGTATACACGAAGCCAAAGGGCTAAAGGTATTATTGACCCTATATTCCAGTTGGTACAACAAATTAATTTTGATTTGTCTCCTTCACCATCTTTCCTCCAATGAACTAAGAGCTTTCCTCCTACTAAAGTCAAGTCTCCATTACCAAGCAAAGCATCCACTTCTACTGTTAATAAAGCTTTGCCAATAATTACCCCTCTGAGATTTGTTATTCCTCCTTTTCATAGTCATATAATGGCATTTCAAGGCCCCTGGGGTAATTATTTTACCCCTCTCAATCTTACTCTACCTCTACATGAGCTCCCACATAGTTCAAAAAAGAATTTCTCCAAATTCTATGGTGATGGGAAGGTTCATCCTGATGAACACATTGCAACTTTTAGCATAGCCTATGGTGTAATTGGAGTGGAATTTGAGGACGTGGCAGTTAGAATGTTTTTAGAAACACTACAAGGTGCTATTGTATATTTGTTCTACCATCTACATGCTCAATCAGTAATTGACTAGAACACCGTCAAAACTAAGTTTGAAGTCAGATTCAAGCTTATAGAAGATGCACATGCCAAACTAGCTCAGTTTACATATATGAAGAAAGAGCCTCATGAACCAATGACGGACTTCATATCCAAGTTTGACAAACTAAGAAATAGGATCCCTATAATTGATCGACCTATAACTGAGAATCTCAAATGTTTCTTCATTAATTCTCAGGTACCTGAAGTGAGTTGCCTATTAAGACATGTTGGTCAAATAGACCTTGCTGTAGTTCAAGATTTGGCCACTAAATTAGAAGATGATCTCATCTTGGTAGGGAAGAGAAGGAGAGATCTTAATATAAATAAACCCTCATCATCTTCTAAATATCCATCTACAGGTACCACTGATCCAATGATGTAGAAGTTAGCAAATGAGTTGTTTGATTTCAAAAAGAAAATGGTGCAAGGAATGTCTTCCACTCCTTCATATAGAGATATACTAAGGAGAACATTTCCAAATTAGTTATACCAGGGCAATGCTACTAGGAATCAAGGGAATCTAAATCATCTTCCTCCTTCACAGTGGAAACATGCCATTGAAGTACCCCCAGCCAATTCAGCAGTGGGATATCTTGAAGCAAAATCAGATTTCTCTTTCCAACATGAATTGAGTCAAGAAAATGACACTGATCTCCTTGTAGAAAACCAAGAAGAATCAACTAGTCACTCCAACATTAGTTTCCTAAACTACCAGGATGAACCTAGAAGTAAAGGAGAAGCTTTTGATGGATCATACGCAGTGTTTACCAAGTCCAAGAACCAATCATCCCAGCAAGTTGATAAAGGGAAAATAGAAGAGCAACATCAACTAACAATTTCAATTGCTAAATGTGGAACCTCTCTACCTTTCTAGCCAAAAGACCCAGTGATCACCCAAAAGGTAAGTACATCAATTTCACCTTCACCTTTAACTTCAATTTCATAAATTAGTCTTTCTCCCCTTATAAACTAGAAAGTTGAATTACCTTCCTCTATTCCTAGTCTAATTCAATCATTTGACATAATTGATCATGTTAAGAAAACCAAAATTCAAATGACTAAGTTTGAATATTTATAATCTAATCCTGAGCAGTTGGATAGGTTAGTTGAGAGTGTGAACAATAAGGCCATCTCTGCAAGATAAGATGATAAAAAGGTAAATCTTGATTCCCCAAAGAACATACCCATTCCAAACAAGCTTGTAATTACTCCTCCTATTTCCCCTAGGAAAATAAAACCTTTTTATGTTTCCCAGTTGATAAGTGGTCAGAAGCTGTGCAACTGCATCATACACTCAGGTACATCTGACAATGTCATGCCTACCGAAGTAGCTATTTCCCTTGACCTCACATTGACCAAAACATTTGGGAGGTGTTTCTTAATTAATAACAAATAAGTACCATTTTTGGGACAAATCAAAGACACCAAATTTGTATTTGTAACCTTTCTAGACAAAAGAATAAAGATGACAGTTCTGGTGGCTGATGTTCTAGCCTCATATGGTATTTTGCTAGGGAAAAAATTTTACAAGGATGTTGGTTGAGAATTGAGCATGGACATATCTAAAGCAAGGATCCCTATCAAAGGCATCATGCAGAGGATACTTCTTGAAAAGGAATCAAAATATATTTTCACTCAGACATCAACCCCTGAAGTTCAAATTATGTTTGAGTCTTCAAATATGGGTAACTACTTCTTTTCTACAGATGAAGTTCATAAAGAATCTGATAAAGCTCTTGAAAGTGTCAACCCAAAAATTAATTTAGCTGGAACAATAGAAGAATTGGTAGGTTGAAATATAGATGGAGAAAGATATTTCCTCTCTAATGAAGGAAAATCTAAAGAAAATTCAATGTTTGATGAGATTTGGACTCTAGAATTTGATGGTAGCTACTCCTCTACCGGTTTAGGAGCTAGGATTGTGTTGATATCTTCTCAAGGAGATATTTTTCCTTCATCTTACTAATTACAATTTAGAAACACTAATAACACAGCTGAATATGAATCTTTATTGCTTAGATTGAAGGCTACTCGAGACAAAGGCATCAAGCTCTTTCATGCCAAAAGAGATGCTGAACTAGTGGTTTGTCAGGTGAGAAACCTGTACCAAACCAAGAATAAAAGATCGTGCCACTACTACAACCTAGTCTAGGATGAAATTAAAAGCTTTGATGCTTTCAACATCTCTGCCATACCCAAAAAATCCAATGATAGAGCTGATGCACTTGTTGTTTTAGCAACTCTCTTAGTTCCTCACCCAAACTTCACAGAAGACAGGTATACCATTGAGCTAGTCTTTAGACCAAGTGTGCCTAACAATGGTAATCATTAGCAAGTATTCAATGATTATCACCAAATCATTTCCTTCTTGGAATGAAAAGATAGCTTTAAAAAATTGCATTTTTAAGGTAGTGAACCTTAGAATTGTGAATTAGCCCCTGAATCAAGTTCAGATGTAAATGAAGAATTCTTGCAACCCAAAGGGAATAAAATTCCCAAAGGTCTAGTTTTCATCAAAAATTTGTTTGACAAGCATGAAAGATTCATCAAATAGAAACAAACAAATTCAAGCTCATTTCAGGGATTTGATCAAATAAATCTGACTACTGAAGAAAATCCCAAGATGGTTAACATTAGTAAGCGCTGCACTCAGGAAGAGAAGTTCAAGTTCACCATTTTACTCCACCAATACATGGACATCTTAGCATATTCCTATGATGACTTGAAATATCTCAAGCTTGATGAAATCTACCATGACATTCCTTTCAAAGCTTACTCAGTGCCTTATAAGCAAAAAGATAGATAGTACAATATAAAGATATCAAGTACTATTTTGTTTGAGATACAAAAAATGTTAAATGCTAGAATAGTTTTCCCAATCCATCATTCCACATGGATTGTAAACATATCCCTTGAGAGGAAGAAGAATCATGAGATTCACATATGTGTATATTTTAGTAATCTAAATCAGTCATCTTTAAAGGATAACTATCCTTTACCCATCATGGATCAAGTGCTATCAAATAGTGATCAGCTCAGAGATGTTATCAATGCTAGACGGCTTCTCAAGATAAAATCAAGTTAAAGTTAGCGAAGTATACCAACACAAGATGGCCTTCACCACTCCTTGGGGCACGTTCGTATATAGAAGGATGCCTTGTGGCTTGATAAATATTGGTGCCACCTTTCAGAGAGTAATGGACCTTGCTTTCAAGGATGAGATGGGTAAGTTCATTGTAGTTTATCTTGATGACTTAACCATTTTTTCCAAGCATCACCCAGATCATATATGCACCTTGTAATAAGTGTTGGAGCACTGCCACTAGAATGGCATTTCCTTAAACCCCAAGAAGTCTATTTTTGGAGTAACAGAGGGGAAACTTCTCAGAAACATTGTGTCCAAAGAAGACATAAATATTGACTCAGACAGAGTCAAGTCTATTCAAGAGCTTACCTTACCTAAAAGTAAAAATGATGTTCACTCTTTCTTAAAAAAGGTGAATTTTTTATGAAGCTTCATCCCCAAGATTGTTGATAAGACTCGACACATTGTAAACATGATGAAAGGGAAGATCACCTTTAGCTGGACTAAAGAAAGCAAGTTGGTATTTGAGGATACCAAGAGTGCCATTGCCCACACCCCAACTCTAGTTTGTCCAGACTACAACAAAGATTTCACCATATATAGTTATACTTTTGAACACATGCTTTTAGAGTTTCTGGTTTAATAGAATAAAGAAGGTATAGAATCTCCCATTTCTTTCATGAGCTACCTTGTTAAAGCCCATGAGCTAAAGTACTCAAACATGGAGAAGCGTGCTTATGCAGTGGTGAAGGCAGTCAAGCATTCCAACTTCTATATCCTGAATTCACACACTACTACCTTGGTTCTTGACACTATAGTCAAGTCCATATTAACTCAACAAGAGTTTGGGACAAAAAGAGGCAATTGGATTACAAAGATCTAGGAGTTTGATCTAGACATTAATCAAACAAGTTTGGTAAGGGGAAAAGGTCTATGCCAATTAATTACTGATAACAAACTAGAAGAAATAGAGCATGAAGAAGCAGAGGTGGAAGACACACCGATAGTCCTCTTTATCTCCACTACCAAGGAGTGGTATTTAGGTATTACTCATTTCCTTACTTATGGTGAATGTCCTACTCACTTATCTTACAAAGAAAGGAGGACTATCAAGTTGAAAGCTACTAATTTTGTCCTTTGTGAGAACAGTATATACAAGAGAAGCCTTGATGGAGCATTCCTTGGTTGTGTAGACAAAGAGCATCAAAGCCAACTTTTGAAATCCTTCCACAATCTAACCTATGGAGGACATTTTTTTCTCTCCTGTGACTATCCACAAGATTTTGTGAGCTAGGTATTACTAGCAAATTTTTTCCAAGATGGATATAAGTGGGTGAGAAAATGTGAAATCTGTCAGTAATTTGTTGGAAGACCCAAGTTAGCTACCCTGCCTCTCAAGCCAGTGGTCATAGAGGAACCATTCCAGTAATGGAGAATTAATTTTATTAGAGCTATACACCCATCTTCAAGTGCTAGACATGATTATGTCCTTATAGTAATTGACTATTTCACCAAGTGGGTATAAGCTATCCCAACCAAACATGCCACTTCAGAAGTAGTGTGCAATTTCCTCAAGGAAAATATCATTTCTAGGTTTGGAGTCGCAACCAAGATTGTTACTGACAATGCAGCTTATTTCACTTCCCAAGAGATTACATAATTATATTTCTACTATGAGATTACACTCTCCCACTCTTTTGATTACTTTCCACAAGGGAATGGACAAGCTGAATCAAGCAATAAGAACCTGGTGAACATCATCAAGAAGCTGGCAAATGACAACCAAAGGACATGGCATAAAGCATTGGTTGATGCTCTATGGGTAGATAGAATCACACCAAAGAGGGAAATTGGTATGTCTCCTTTCCATCTTCTTTATGGTATCAATACTGAGATACTAAGGACCTTAGAATTTCCAGCCTTGAAATTTTGAAGATCAGACATATGAAAGCCCCCTTGATAAGAGGATCATATGCCTGACTAAGATGGATGAGCAGAGAATTATGGTGGTGGACTGAATTTCTACCCATCAAAGTCTGGTAAAGAAACTCTTTGATCAGAAGGCAAAAAAATGTGATTTCTATGTTAGAGATCAAGTCCTATTGTGGGACAAAAGGAGAGAACTAAAAGGGATGCATGGAAAGTTTGACTCCCTTTGGAGAGGCCCATTTATTGCTCATCAACACAATGGTGAAAATAGCTTTTTGTTGATGTATCAAGATGGCACACTCTTTTCTCTACCTCATAGCGGGTAGTATCTAAAACACTTCAATTCTTGAAGTACCAGATCATTTCATCTATACATATGTATATTTGTATAGTTTTTAGTTCCGTTTTGTTTTGTTTGTTTTAATTTTTGATGCCTTCCATTTCTGGGTAACATGACTCCGTAGCCCAATGGTACACATGAAGACACTAGAGATTCTAGATTCTACTCCCTTTAATTCATTTTACAATTGATGAAAGTTCCCCAACTGGAGCAAACTATTGTACCCAAAAAATGCCACTCATTTTTGGGACAACATATAATCTATTTTGGTCCTACAAGACAAAATTATCTCTTCCCATTTAAAAAAATTATTCTAAACCTCAAAATTGAGAATTATTCAAGCTTTTTCAGTTAAAGGAATAATAGGTTCAATAGGTTCAAAGGCTTCTATAGGTGAGTTCAATCAAAAGAACAAGTTTCCAACACTTAGTCATTTTAAGGATTGGTTCAATGCCTTGGTTCAACCAAAATAATTTATCGGCAAGCTTCTATGTAGTGTTTGAATCATTGAACCATTGAATTGTTGAACCTTGAACCATTTTGGTTCAACAGGTTCAATGGGTTCAAAGGTTCAATGTCATCAAACAAGAATTAAGCATTTTTGTCAAGGTTTAAAGTTTAACCGCTTCAGGTTCAACAGCTTCAAAACACTTATCAAAGAGAAGAATTCTTGAACTCTTGAACCATTAAACCATTGAACCACTCAAGTTCAAAGGTTCAAGGTTTAAAGGTTCAACATGTTTAAATGTAGTTGGTTCAACATGGTTTGTTTTAAAGAGCTTGATTCAAGTGGTCAATTAAACAAATAGAAGTAAACGAATGAACCATTGAATTGCTGAACCAAAGTTGGTTCAATCAGTCGGTTCAAGTGGTAGGTTCAAAGGAGTGTCCCAAAAGTCAAAGAGACAAGTTCCCTTGTGGAGGGATTTTTTTGGCAAAAGTGACTAAGGCAAGAAAAGCCTGAAGCAAAAGCCTGAAAAAAAATCCCGTTAGAACCCAGTGGATGCTACCAAGTGTCATTTATTGAGCCCCATTTTACTTTATTTCTAAGATCTATAAAATTTTCCATGTGTCCCTTATAAGATAAGTAGAATGCAACAAGTGTCTGCATCTACATGAATCTATGTGAGTCTCAAGTTTATCTATAATGCTTCTAAAATATAGTGGAATCCACCACGTGTCATCTTCTATAGGATACTCAAAAGGCATCCAAAGCCTCTATAAGTTAAGTGGATGATGTCACGTGTCCTCACCTATTTCAAAGTGGATGCTGCCACATGTCACCTACTGAGATTGGTGGAAAATCAACTAAGGAAAAGGTAAAGGAAAAGGTACCCTTGCAGAGGACACTGAACCAAGCTAAATACCCTTGCGGAGGGCTGTGAGCAAAGGTGGACATAGGGAATTCCTTCAAAAAAGTTCCTGCGTTGAAAATGGTTAAGGAAAAAATCCTTTAGAATTTTTGTTCGAAGGAATTCACCCGAGAAGAAAGGCCAATTGAAAATAGAAACAAAGCAAAAGAAGATTTCCTTCAGACAAATTGTCTAAAAGAATTCCTTTAAAACTTTTGACCAAAGGAAAAGTCCCCCAAAATAGAATACCCATCGAGGAAATAAATGCCTGAAAAGCAACCACATGTCCCTTACAAAGTTTAGTGGAAATTGCCACATGTCATCTACCGAGACACAATTTCAAGCAACAGAATGTGCCATGTGGCATCATCCACGTGCATCTAAAATGATTCTAGAATGTTTCAAAAGGGAAGATAAACTCAGTGGAAGCCGCCACATGTCATCCTCCATAGAATTTTCAAAAGACATCCAAAATATGCCACGTATCCCATTATAACTCTACAGAGCTCGATAAGTTTTTATATTCACATTTTGAGTTTCTTACAGGTTTCAAATCTTCTTTTAATAAGCATCTCTCAGAGTCTCATGGATGCTACCAAGTGTCCTCACCTATTTTGTAGTGGAACATGCCACGTGTCAATTGTTAAAGCTAGCAAAATGTGACCAAAGAATAGATGATCAAATTCAAACAAGGACCCAATTCAATAGCCAAGAAATGAGGAACAATGAAGAAGGACAAGAAATATTCATGCATAAGATATATTTCTAGAAGCAAACTGCCAGGTGGACATTGGACGATACTAACATTCAATGGCATGACCTATTTCTCTGCATTGAGAAAAGCAAATGGGAAAATATGCCTGATTCTAGCATATCTTCTTGACAGAATTTAATACAACATGATGTGTTACTACTCCCAAGTCTTTCTTCGAGGGCTATATATTGGAATCTCTCTTATTGTTTTAGGGAGATCTCTCTCTGTTATTAGAAACAAAACTCTACCCAAATTGAAAGGCATTACGTAGAATTTCAGCTCAGATTGTTCATCATATTTCTTTGTTATAATTAGAAAATAATGTTACTTTCAGACTTTGTGCTATTATAACTTGTATCTTTCTAGGAGATTGTTTTTATGTCTATTTCCTAAATGTATTCTTGTTTATGTAATTTAACAAGTAGAGCTAGTGGAGGTGATAAAGAAGGTGTCCTAAAGCTAGTTACTTTCAGACTTTGTGCTATCATAATTGTCTTTAGTGTGTGTTTATTTTCTATTTTTATGTAAAGAACCTTGGGATGAATTTTTATCCTCATTATTCTTTGTTTTTCACTCTCTAGCAGTTGAGGTGGAGACTTTGTACCTCATTTCATCCTACTATGTTACTATACCTTGTTACAATTATTTGTCATCACTACAAAGATTCCTTTTGTCTGCTAAACAACACTTCTTAAAGAAGAGGAGTGTCTTATGTCATTTCATCAGGATTTCTCCTTTGATTTGTGCACATCATCTCTAAAAAAAAAGAGATGGATGGTTTATCCTACCCTTGAGTGTTATTTTTTGTTTATATATATATATATATATATATATATATATATATATATATATATATATAGATATATATATATGATATAGCTCCTGAATATCTATAGGGAACCTCCCCTTGATGAGAGGAGAGATTAGTCCCCTTTTGATGTGGTAAACCTACACATTTGGCCAACCAATATTCCTATTGTGGTTGATCAGACCTATTTTTTTTATCAGTATGTTGATTGACAAAATATTCACCCAACACATCTTAACCCCAAGAAGTGTATTTTTGGGGTCTTGTCAGGAAATCCTCTTGAATTTATTATTTTCCTTTTGGAAATTGATGTCAATCACACCAAAATCAAACAAATCATTGACATGCATCCTCTCACCCACCTTAAAAAACTCTATAGCTTGTAGGGTGAGCTCTAATCCATTCATCACTTTATCTCTCAACTCTTAGATCGATGCCAACCTTTCCACCTTCTTAAGAAGGATGACTCTTTTTAATAAAATAATGACTATCATAAGGAATTTTATTAACTTAAAGAGTACCTTATTTTTCCACCCATCCTCATTCCTCCCAAGTTAAATAAACCCTTTTACCTTTATATTTTCACCACTGACCACTCCTTAGGGTCAATGTTAGCTCATTAGGATGAGCAACATAAAGAGAAATTCATCTACTACATTGACTATACATTTTTATGGTATGAGACTTAGTACACCCATATCGATAAACTTTGCCTTGACTTGGTCTTTATGGCCAAAAAAATTTTCAATTACTTTCTCAACCACAAGACCAATGTCCTAACCAATACTGACCCACTCAAGTATATGCACTCCTATCCATACCAAAATTAGTGTATGGCCAAGTGGATTATTATTTTAAATAAGTTTGACCTTGAGTTCCTCTATCATAATTCAATTAAATGGAAATTCATTTTCAATCAATTGGCTAAAACACCATTAGTATATACCTCACCTTCTCCTTTCAAATTTTTAGATGAGTCCATCATGTCCCTCTCTTAAGTAGACTTCACCTATCAATTGACCATGTTGTTCAATGGATAAAAGTGTGAACATAGTGGGGGAGATGGCATAATCCTTATCCCCCTTAATTTTGAAACTCTTCCTTTATCCTTCAAGCTAGATTTTGAATGTACCAATAATATGGCTGAGTACAAATCCCTAGTGATAGGTCTCCAAATTGCATTAGCCTTGGGACTCAAAATGATAAACATTTTTGGTGACTCTTAAATTATGGTCAATCAAATCATTGGATATTATCAACGTAATATGATGTTTTACATTAGTAAAAATAAATAGATAATATACTTTTAACATCATTTGGACACTACCATATCTAAACCACTCCACTATCTATGAATAAGTTTACCGATACGATGGCTTCTCTCGCTTCTCAAATCCCATTTGTACCCTTTGAGTCTAAGATATATATCATTATAAAATAACTTACCAAGACTTTTTATATCAAATCAAACACTCCTACCATATTCAATGTGGAGGAAACCTAACCTAACCTTTGGTATTAGTAGACTTTGGACTATCTCAACCTTACCATCATCCCTTCCAACCTTTATAGAAATGATTGAAGATAATTTATCTAGAGCACCTGACATTATACCATATTGGGGGAAATTCTTATAAACATGGATTTGATGGTTTCCTCTTTCATTTCTTACATAGTCATGAATCCTCTCATGTTATCAAATAAATTCATGATGGGATATGTGGAGGACACTTTAATGGCCTAGTCGTACCTCAACATATCCTTAACCTTGGATAATATTGGCCCAACCTTAACAAAAATTGTTTTGATTATGTGAAAAAGTGTTTCAAATGTCAAAAACACACCAATTTACATCATGCACCTAGTTAGAGTCAATTATCCAAATATTTATGGCCCTTCTCGCAATGGGGTCTGGATCTTATTGGATAAATTAAACCCCATTCTTCATGGTGACATCATTCTATCATCACTAAAATAAAATATTTCACCAAATGGGTAGAGGATATTCCTCTCATATCAACCAAAGTCAAAAATAATTTTGACTTTATCAACCATCACATTATCTATCATTTCGGTGGTCCTCATAAAATTATCACTAACATTGGAAACTATTTAAAAAAAAACATGTCCAAGGTCTTTGTGATGTCCTTGGTATCAAGTTAAATTTGTCATCACCTTATCATCCATAAGAAAATGAATAAGAGAAATCCTATAATAAAAATCTTAACAATATGATAATTAAAATGGTTAATACATCTGATCAGGATTGACATTTACACATCTCCTTCACCTTATGGGCATATCGTAATAGTATTCAAACCCATATGGATGCTACCCATTTGTCTCTATTTTTTGGAGCTAAGGCCATCTTACCTCTCAAAGTCCAAATTAAATCTCTTTTCATATCCTTTAAATATCTCATTTCTAAGAATGATTATCATCAATAATGTTTATCCTAACTTTAGCTACTTCATGAAAATCATTTATCCACACTTATCCATATTCATGTCTATCAAGATCGAATCAAGTGTGATTATAAAAATTACCTCAAAGTATGAGAATTTAATATCGTAGACCTCATCATAAAGTAAAATTAACATGTAACCAATATGGAGAAAATAAAGAGGGGTAAGTTTGCTTTCAATTAGCTTGGACCTTATATCATAATGACCTAGAACCTAAGCCCCTCAATGCTTTTTATTTGGGTAAATTATTTTGTTAAATAGGATTGAACTCACTTTTTGTCTAAATTAAGCTCATCCCTTATTTTCACCCACATGCATCACCTTATTTTAAGGACAATCGATTAAATCCAAATTATGTGATTATCCATTATAGACTTCACCTAATCATGAACATAGGTACCATATCTCTATCCATGGTATGGTCCTCATGGTAACTTCCATCCCCTTAAATGATGGATTCCCATTTTCATTTTTGATATAACCTATTTTATTTATCATCACACTTCTTATGCTTTAGTTTACCTTCATAAAGGTGAACCTTTGAGCCTATATAAGCAAATCCATGTCAATATTAAAAAAACATAATCAATAAAAAATCACAAAAAAACTAAAACTCATAGGGGTCATTCCAAGCATTCACAGAATACTCCCTTGAAGGAAAACTACCAAAACATATCAAAATTTCTTAATACAAGGTAGACTGCTCCCTTGAAAGATAACTATCAAATCCTTAAATAAATCTCACAAACTTAGACCACTCCCTTGAAAGATGGTTGAGTAAAGAATTTTCCAAAGCATAGCAATTTCTTCGAAGCTTCCATTATTGATCAACTTATCCCATGCATCAAAGTAATAATAAAATAGAAAAATATCCATTATCAAAAATTAGAAAAAGAAAAATAATTTTGTAAGCTGAAATCAGATTTCATAAGTAGACTTCCTATATCAATCAATCTACACTTTATATGAGATGGACTTGTTTATATTAGCTCTTTTGGTATCCTATTGAACAAGCATGCTAATCTCACAATAAGGTTCCATTTTAATCCATCTCCCCTTTATACACTCTATAAACAAGGGATTGTGAGATTACTTGACATTATGTGATCAAGACACATTTTTAACTAGCTAACAGATGCTAATGTAAAGGACTCAAAGTAATTATGTTTGAAATCCAATATTAATTCATTTTTTTTAGTCCTTGATAAATAAGAAGCATCATTACTTCTTATTCTCTTGTATGTAGTTATTGATACATTCATTACAATGTTTGTCTCTTGATTAGTCTATCTCTATCACATTTATTTTTTGATCCAACTTGCTTAATGTGTTTTAATATTCAACCACCTTCATCTCATCATACTCCAATTCATCAAAAACATGTAAAAACCAATTATCTGTTTTATTATATGTTGTTCCTTATTTAAGTTTTTTAAATCAAAAGAATGTCTTTACCATCATAACCAATCGTAATAAAATACAATCATAATGAAATTAACTTTTATAAAATCATAAGTTGATAAGTCATCACATGGATATACAGATGACAAGTGAAGGGCGGAGGAGTGACGGCATGGAGGAAGCCCCTAGGGAGGATCGACCTCAGCCTTGGGGGAACACGTAGGAAGAGTCAATTTTTGTAAGTGAGAACTCAAAGCTGAAGAAAATCAATGGATGCCTGCCATGGACCTTGGAGTGCCTTGTCCTAGTTATTTCTCCTGAGATAGTCAAAGAAGAGGTAGATTACTTGGCATCCCATGCATTGATTTGCAAATTCTTGAGCATCAGAATTTCTCTATCAGCATTGGAGGCTTGGATTCATCGCTTGTGGTAGATTAAAGGTGACTTTAATATTATGTTGGGTGGGAATAGCTATTTCATGGTGAATTTTACCTTAGTTTTAGATTCTAATCAAATTTTTGAGGGAGGACCTTACTTCTTCAATTGCAATGGTATTTTTCTCAAACCCTGACATGTAGGGTTCAATTTTGTTGAAGATCTCCCAGCTTGCATTCCAATTTGGGTTCACTTGTTGAGACTACCATTAGAATTCTAGAGGGAGGACATTCTGTGCCAGATAGCTTCCATGCTTGGAACACCAATGGCTATTGTGCACCAAATGCTGGAAAAAAGGTTATTTATTATGCTCAAATTTGTGTTGATATTAATTTGAATAACCCTTTGCCAGATTTAGTAAAAATTTGCCTGGGTGCTTCTTCCTAGATCCAACAATTAGACTATGTGTCTATCCCATTCTGCTGCCACATTTTCCATGTCTATGGGCATTTGCATCATCAATGCCCCCATGCAGTCAGAGGTAAGGACTTACCTGAAGAGTCTTTGGGGCTACGTGAGGCCAATGGAGGCAAAGGGAATGGCTAGTTGGGATATAATGGATTGAATCAAAACCCTCCTAGCAGTGTCATAAAAGGGAAAAATTAGCTAACCTTCGCAAAATCAGACCAAGGGTCAGCATGGTTCAGAGGTCCTGATAGGGACAGATTTACCACTATCTAGTGCCGAGTGAAGGGCTATGGCCAAAATCGTCTGAATACTGAAAGGCAGGTAGATTTGGGCTTCAATCAATTTAAACCCCTAGATAACATGGCCATATAAGATGGCTTTCTTGAAGACTTTTAGGGGGGGTTTCTGAGGTAGTTGTGTGACCCTCTGTCTATGATGAACCATAGGACATGGTGCTCTAGCCAGTCCCAGAGATGACTCTTGATCAACAAGAAGGGACCCTCATAGTCTTTTTAGTTTCGGATGACAACTATTTTAAGTGGGTGGATTTGGTAAGGGATGTGGAAGCCAATAGAAAAGATAAAGGTTCCATACCAGCTCTTGGCCTTATGCAAAGACCTTTCAAGAAATCCTCTATCACAACTTCTTCAAGAGCTGGTCGCAAGAAGGATCAGGATAAAATCAAACTCACAAGAGATTTATTGGTAGAGTCAAGGGTTGTAAGGACCCTAGATGAGGATTTTCCCCATTCTACCTAATGATTGTCCTTTCATGGAATGTAAGGGGACTGAATAGCATCCCCAGACAAAAAGATATTTATAATTTGGTGAGAGATCATTCTCCTGATATTCTTAGTATCCAGGAGACTAAACTTTTTGTGGACTCATGGTTTTCTTGTGTATAAAATTTATGGTTCTCTAGTCAAAGCCAATCTTTGGGACCCTTGAGGAGCTCAAGAGGCTTATCCATGTGCTGGGACCTAGGAAAATAACACCATAGCATTGGTTAGCTGGCAATTCGACCCTCTCAATGATCGCCCTCTCCATGGTAACAGGTGAACTTATTTTAGTTACCAATGTTTATGCTCCGATAGATCTCAAAGGATATCTTAAGCTATGGGATCACATCCAGTATGTCAGGAGATGTTATCCATTCCTGCCATGGATTTTAATGGGAGACTTCAATGCAGTCCTTAGCCTAGAGGAGAAGAAAGGAGGACTAGCACGCTTGGGTCCTTCCACGGAAATCCTCAGGTAGAATATAGATCTTCTACACTTATTGGACATCAAGCCAATTAATATAAACTTCACTTGGAATAATAAAAGAATAGGTAATGCTGGCATTTAGAGTGCCTTGATAGATTCCTAGTTTCTTGCTTCTGGTTATCTAGATCTATATCCCTAACTTCAGAAATTCTTGACTGGAGAGGCTCGGACCACTGGCCAATCAAGCTTTCTATCAGTTATATTGTGGGATAAAATAAGCCTCTATTCAAATTTCAGCTCATGTGGCTTCACGAGGCTTCTCTCCATGATATAATGCCTCAGTGGTGGAGACAGGGAGAGCCCAACTATGGTATGGATATGTTCACCTTTGCCAAAAAACTTCAATATGTCAAGAGAAAGCTGAAATATTGGAACATAAATTGTTTTGGTAATCTTCACATTATGAGGAGAAAGGCACAAGACCAACTTGATGTGGTGACCAGATAGAATAGAGACCTCAGCATGTCTACAAAGCTTTGTATGGTAGAATCTCAAGCATCCAAGGTTTTAGCAGAATGGGAACTTCATGAAGAAATCTTCTGGAAGCAGAAGGCTCAGATAGACTGGCTCTAAGAAGGGGACAAAAAAAAGGCTTTATTCCATAAGTCGGTCTAGGCGAGGTGAAACTAGAACATTATTGCTTCCCTGGATGGTCCAGATGGAACTCGTCTGACTTCTTCTCAAGCTCTTGTTGGAGAAGTAGTTTGGTATTACTCTGCACTTTTTTTAGAAGAACTGCTACCCCCTGGGATGGCAAAAAATGCAATGCTTTCTTGCATCCCCCAAGTGGTCACCCCAAGAATGAATGATTCTCTGATGTAGCCTATTGATATGGCTGAAGTGGAGGGAGTGGTGTTCAGTATGAATATAGGTAAAGCTCTGGGACCTGATGGCTTCCCAATTGAATTCTTTCAGGACCTCTGGAACATTATCAGCTAAGATCTTTTGAATGTGGTGCAGGAATCATTTTCCAATAAAGAAATGCTCAGGGCTTTAAATGCAACCTTCTTGGTCTTGATTTTGAAGAAATATCAGGCAAATCAGCTAGATTATTTTAGGCCCATTGTGATTTGCAATGTGATCTATAAAATCATTACCAAGCTCATTGCGGAATAGTTGAAAGTCTATCTTCCCATGGTTATTTCTAAGGAACAAGGGGGTTTTGTTGCTGGCAACCAGATCCTAGATCAAGTCACCATTACTTTAGAAGCTATTCATTATATGAGCACCTCTCATGAACATGCTATGTTTATCAAGCTTGAATTAGCTAAGGCTTATGATAGAGCCAGTTGGAGCTTCCTGCAAAAAGTCCTGCCAACATTCGGCTTTAATCAAGCCTAGATCCGTTGGGTGTTAAGCTGTGTTACCACACCCTCCTACTTAGTCATCATTAATGGAGAACCCACTAAGCTTTTTAGATCTTCTAGAGGTCTTTGCCAAGGGGACCCACTATCTCCTTACTTATTTGTTATTCTGGTAGAAGGGCTGGGCACCTTATCAAGTTTCGAGTTTCTCAGAATATGGTGCATGGGTGGAAATGGAGCAATGGTGCTACCACGTCCCACCTCTAGTTTGTTGATGATACTATCCTAGCAAGAAGAGCATGGATTTAGGAAGCGAAGTTTTTTTGAGGCACCCTTGATGTTTATCTAGAGGCATTCAGGCAAAAAATTAACGACCACAAATCTTCCATTTTATTTTTTAATAACCCTATGTCTATACAACGGAGGATTGACACCATCCTGAGATTTCAGATCCAATCTCTCCCTTTGATCTATTTGGGGATTCCCATTTTCGTGGGAAGGTAGCCAAGATTATTCTGGCAAAATGTACTTGATAAACTTAGACAAAAAGTCAATCATTGGACTCATAGATGGATGTCTACTGCTGGGAGGGTCACACTCCTGCAATTAGTGATCCAGGCTCTTCTTATCTATCATTGTATGATTAAAGCTTCCCCTATGTACTTTCTCAAATAATTTGATGCCCTCTCTCACCAATTCCTTTGGAGCAGCAACTTGCAAAACACTAAATGGAGCCTTATTAATTGGGATATTGTCTGTCGGCTGAAGAAGGATGGAGGCCTCAAGTTGCACTCTGCTATCCTGGCCAGCCAAGCTCTTACTACCAAATTGTATTGGCATTGGTGCTCCAATCAAGCATAACTCTGGGCCCGCATATTGACTTGTAAGTATTTCCTAGGGGTGGAATCTTTAGATATCCCAAGGCTACCTCTTGAAGGTGGGGGATCCATGGTGTGGCACACCCTCAAGGTGGGAGCCCAACTAGTGAAGCGCAGCTTATTCTAGATTTGTAACAGAGGTAGGGAGGCTCTCTTTTGGAGTGACTCATGGGATGCCCCCCCCCCCAACTCTTATCCTCCCATCTGCATCTTCAATGTTTGAGTGATGCTTTTTAGGCTGCTGGTTGGTATATTGTTTCTCACTATAAGGAAGAGTTTCATATGGGTAGAACTATTGGACTCAGGTGGAAACACTCCTCTGATTCACTATCAGGGGGCTCATTGGAGGAGCATATGGAGCTATCATAGATCCTTGCTTCTAGAAGATGTAGCTCCCTACAAGGGCATGATGTTTTAGCTTGGGGAGGAGATCCCACTGGCCACTATTTGATTTTGACTGGCTATATGGACCTGACAAAGTAGATTTTGGGTGAGGCAAATTTCTTATGGGCAAAGAAGATTTGGAACTAGATTACATGGCCTAAATGTAATTTTTTCCTTTGGACCTTAACTTATAATAGGTGTATTACTTGGGACAACCTTTGCAAGCAGGGTTTTCAGGGGCCGTCTAGATGTGTTTTATGTTACAACAGAGAGGATACTAGGACACACCTCTTTTTCCATTGTCCTTTTGCCAAACAAATTTTGCACCTCTGGTGGAGTGCGTGGGGATGCCCCTACTGGCACGCATCTTCACTTCCCAAATTTTGGGGCCACCTAGGCTATTCTCCCTCTAATGCTTTGCTATTATAGAATGCATGGCTGGCAAGACCCTCGTTCATCTTGTGGAATATTTGGCTCAAAAGGAATAGGCATATTTTTTGTACTTCTTAGCTGGAGCCTAGCACCATTTGGGTTAAGATCACTAATTCATTGTAGGAAACTCTTTGGGCTAAGAGTAACAGGGGTGCAGACCTGAGCCCAACTGATGTTAGCATTTATACGTGCATTTTTTTGTGCCTAATGCTGGACCCTACCTTACACCTCCCACATGCCCAGCGAGAAGAAATTGGCAACAAGTGCAGCCAGTGGACAGAAGGGGATGTTGGACTCCCCTAGGCATAGGAACTATCAAATTCAATACTGATGGCTCATCACGTGGGAATCCAGGAGAAGCTAGCATTGGAGGCATGGGGTGAGATAGTTTAGGTAATATACAGTTTGTGTTTTTGGTTTATAAAGGTTGGTTCACAAATAATCTAATGGAAGCCTTCGTGATCCTGGAGGTGGTGCAACATTGCTGCCAACATGGCTGGCTTAAAATTATCTATGAGTTAGATTTGCAAGTTGTGGTTAACCTCTTAAATAGTTTAAAGCTAGATAATGTGATTGGCAATTGGCTGGGATTGTCCAATAGACTCTCCAGCTATGCATGGCATTGGATTTTGTGATTTTTAAGTATATTCCCCAGGAATGGAATGGGATTGCTGACCTTCTTGCTAAGTGGGCCTCTGAGCAGGGTCTGGGTTGAAATATCTCTGACCAAAGGCTGCTACCTTTGGATCTCTTTTAGAAACTGGTTCAAATGATTGACCAGGAGAAAGCTTTGTAATTCCTTTTTGTCTCTATCTGAATAAATTTTTACCCCTTTTAGTTAAAAAAATTCATCACACATAAATCTATTTAAATAATGTATATAGTCATAGATAACATCATCACATCACAATAATATCATCTAAATAACCAACAACACCAACTAATCATGAAATGTCTATCACTATGAAATCATACATCATCCACATATACTATCCATCACATGCCTATCTAGGTAAGAAAGAAAAGATTTATCCAAATGTCTAAAAAACATCTCATAATAACAAATTTCATCATATCATAACATCACAAACATCCTATCACCTAATCATAACATTATCATCATCTTACCATCTATCACATCCATATAACTATGATCGTTAACCCATAACCATATCATGAACATAAATTTACCTCATAGTCATCCATAACCATAAAAATAATCAAAAACATCATAGTCATGTTTGATAAAGCATAAACTTTATCATATCATAAACAACATCCATCAATATCTACATCATCATGAACATACATTAAATAGCCATAACATCACATGCCTAGCCAGGTGAGTATACATAAACCATAAAATGATAATCATATGAACATAATCATTAGAAACAACATCACATCCATAAACATCAACATAAACTATACATCATGATCACATTTATATCTCATAAGATCATAATCAAAATAATGATCATATATACAATAATGTACATGTCTCTCAAAAATGTATATACATCTCACTACATCAACTTATAAGATGGTATCAAAATCATATGATACATAAATAATACAATGTCTCATAATAGACTAAGCCCTTATATCACCACTACCTCCTATATCTTACCCTCCCAAGCCTACGTGTCCACCTACGGATTCAACCCACTAGCTTGGTGTTGCACTATTAGCCCCTCTAGTGATATTAGCTCTATATTCGCCCCATATGGGATCATCTGGTAGACATCTACAAACTAAGGCCTCATAGTATTTGATATCCTTGACTATCATTACATATCTTTCCATTGAGATAATCCCTAATGGTCCTACAACTACTGGCCCTCCTCTTACCTACTTATCAAAATATCTCTCCTAAGTAGCCATGGCTAGCTGATTCCTAGACTAATCCCTCTCCCTAGTTAGTGTGGCCACCTGGGCCTATGCCATTTCCCTCTCTTAGGTAACTACTACTAAGGATGCATGTGTTATAGTTAGTACCACCTATGCCTAATCCCTCTCAGTAATTAGTGCTTATTTATTTGGGGCATCCTCATCCCTATGAACATCACCCCCACCTCTACATCCACATCCATGTCTTGTGGGCCCTCATCACCTCCAAAAATGGATACATTATAATGTGCCTAGAATTACATAAGATACTCACTAGTGAAACCTGTGTCATTGATATTAGCCCTCACTAATATCTCCTCATGATCAATGAATAAGTCCTCTAGCTTTAGGGTAAGCAATATGAACTTTGTATCTTCCATCTAATACCTTCAAAACTCCCTTGGGATGTCCTAAATGAATTCAAACTATCTCTTCACCCTATTAAAAGGGATCAACTCTACCGTTGAATCTCACTGCCCATAGATCCATTTGTAACTCTACAAAGATAAAATTTGCCTCATATGACTAGCCCATGTAGGAAATTAGACATATAGTCACAAAATCACATCACCCACCACCAGTGCATCTAATCACTCCCTATACCAATCTAGATCATGTGTCTCTCCTCATAGTTATATGAGTGCATAATTGTACCTTCATTACATAAACCCCACCCTAATGTCCTTTTGAATAAATCTATGCCATGTCAATCCACCTAGTTGAAGAAATATGATGTGTTCAGAAGCCTAGTAGTGCAACGTAAACCCAAAACTGATACCATACATCTTGTGTGCCTTGTATCACAAAATTTTTCAATATATATACACTAGAAATATAGATACCCAAGCATACACTATATGATCCATCACTATGCCTAACAAAACACCTAATAATAATGAAGGAAACCATCCACTACTCAAGTTAGGAAGTGCATAACAAGTCACCACCACCATCATCATCATAGTGACAACCCATCTCATGCCTGTATCCATGTGATAAATGGGTACATAATGTAGGCCTCCAACATACCACCTCACATGCACCACATCATCATCATAAAACACACCCATGATCTAGTTTTACTCTTCACCATCAATGTGCTCTATTAGCTCACCTCATAGTGGTAGTCATATGATTTAATGAATTTCCTCTGGTAGGATCATCATCTCTTTGATAGGATTCAAAAATTTATTAATGGCTAGGTATAATTTTTTGATGAGTGCCACTAACATAGCCCCATCTTGGGGAACATGTTGGTAATACTTGATTCTTCCCAAGCCCACTAATGATAAATAACCCCACTCTTATTCTATCATCACTCAATGGACCTCATCTAATAACTATAGCACTTGATATCTCATCTACAATTACTCCCTTACATGTAAGGTTTGATACTAATACCTTAGTTCACCTAATTTGGCATGCCTTTGCCTACAAATTTTACCTATTACCCCTATTCACCTACTAAATCCTTCACTGAAATCTCAAACACCCTTAACCTACACCCTTACCAACTAACCTTACCCATTACCTAATTAACCCTTACATAACATACACACCCTTTAGCTTTAACCAACCCCTAACCCATTTTTCAAAAAAAATTAACTTTACCCTATTTTCATTAATTGATAATGGTTGAATATTGGCTAGTGACTATTCTTTTTGGAACCACCATTGACCACCAATGGTTAAGAGACCAACTATCGATGGTCATCACATAGTGACCTATTCATGATCGCTTATCAACTACCAATAGTTGATAATGACTAATGATGGCTAATAGAGATCACCAATTATCACTATATAGTGCACAATGGTAGGAAAACCCTAACCCTCACCATCTATTCTCTACATCCACTCAACCACATAATAATTCACCACCATTATAACTTCCCTCTACCTAACTCCCACCCATCTACCAAATTCTTACCCTCAAACCTCCCCCCTACATATTTTCATAATGTTTAAATCTACCCATCCATAGCCTTAAAAAAATAGAAAAAAATAAATTCAAGCCTAGAATTACCAAATACAAGTGTACTACCTACCTCATTCCCTGAACACCAATGTGGAAGTGCTCTCAGAACTCCTAATGCACCCCACGCTTTCCCTCATCCTCTCTACATCCTCTTAGGTCAATATATCCAACTATTAAACCTTAGTCAATACCCAATCATCCTCAATCACCTAAAAATCACTCTACTCACTCATCCACTAACAATAAATCCAACCATCACCATTTTATCACCTCACCAAGAAATAAGCATGATAGGTTATAATGTTCAAATGAACAAATAAAACCCTTGAAAAAAATTTAACCTCACTCTTTTATGGATGATGTTTGACCATCGATGATCATTAGGTGACCATCAATGGTTGACCCTAACCATTGATGATCAACCTAATTAAATTTTTTCTCCAACCTAACTTATCATTTCCAACTATGCTCAAAATATTTCCAATGGAGATTTCCTAATCCACTAAGCAAGTCAACTACCTCAGCATTGAAATTGGTCATTCTGGTCCAACTTCTTCATGTTTTGTGATGACCTTGGCTTGGTCGCTTTTATCTCTATGACTATAATACCATCATCAACAACTTGAACTAGATCACTTCTATACACTGACCTAATTGTGTCTTCTTGAGAGCACTTCTTACCTTGGATACCTATGAATACACTAACCTTGCTTTAAATACTTGAGTTTATGAGTGCAACCTATCCACCATGCCTTAATTTAGTCACTTTGTCTAATTATCACTTGTATTTATAGTTCTAACCTTACTTTTACTCACCTATGGTAGTCTATTATATGCATGATATGTGATATCATACTTAATTACACTTTATGTGTGTCTTTTTGCTTTAGTTCCCAACCATTTCAACCAATGTTATCACCCATTTATCAAACCTATATCTAATTATATTTCACCTCATCAATTTTTGATTTGAGGGGGAAAACCTCCTCTCATACTCAAGGCATTCCAACCTTTGACTTGCAATACATTTTTGTTTTATAGCTTACTAATATAAACCATATAATAAAAAGGGGCAAACTGTAGACACTAAAAAACTATACTTTATGGTTATATATGTTGCACTAACCCTTGGACCATCTAAAGACCACTTAAGGTACCACTTCTTGATCATTACCCTATAAATCTAAGTCAAAATGAATAACTTTGAATATTCTAACCTTATCCAATTGATCACTTATGGTTGACTCCTAATCATTGATGATTAGCTCAACTACCAATGGTGAACTTTTAACCACCTTAAGGGCTAAATGTAGCTCAACTACACCTTGATTTGTTATTCTTATCCACTTGCATAATTATGCATGTTAAGACTAAAATTAGACACCATGTTAAACCTCTTTTTGAACCTATTGTTTCACCTCTCCCTTGCTTCTATATAAAGAGATGAAGAGGAGGTGAAAGGGAGGATCAGTAACCATCATGATAAAAAATTATCAGAGCTTCTTGTATCAAAAATTATTTTATAGGTCTTCCCTCGATGAATCTAAGAAAGCTTTTGATGAGCATGATAAAGAGTACAAGTTCTAGAATTCATCAATCATAACCAAGAGATTGATACTCTCTTAGAATTGTTCTAGGATCTATAATGACTTTTCAACCACACACCTCAACATACTTTAGATTAATAATAAAAAATTTAAGTATCTATTTTAGTAATTCATTCTTTTATTTCACTCCTAAGCAAACCTATAAATCAAATATCCATGAAGATTCCTCTCTATTTCATAACCAACCTCTATCATAAACCCACCTCCTAGACTCACTCAACTACCTTCCCAACAAGACCTACCCTTACCTAATATAAATCTAACACTAACCATAGATATTTTCCCCTTGACTACTAATGGTCACCTAATCACTAATGATTACCTAAACCACTGATGGTCACTATTTGACAATTCCATTATCAAGTCAATTCCACCTATCAGACCCCAACCAAATCTCACTTTTTGAATGATCACATAATATCACCCTATTTTTTAAACCACATCCAATCCATTTAGCATAAATATATAATAATTTATTACTATGATTAGGAAAATTTATCTCTTTCAATCACTTCTTTTATTTGATTTTAGTATCTTCTATTATTTATGCAAGAAATTTATCTTTTGTTTTTAGAACTTGATTGAATGAAAGTGTGGATTTATAACATCCAAATAAGCTTGTGCTTTTTGTATATATCTTTCTAGGCAATCCACCTTAACATATAACTAATAAACCATTTCTTTAGTGCTTTCTTATCTATAGGTCATTTTTCCCAAGATAAAGAGGAGTATCTACAATTGTCTAGATCATAGAGCACAAAACCAAATCTAGGTTCTACTAACCTAATGCTTCTTTTAAGTTTTATAACTTTCTTCTTAAGAAATAAAGAAAAATTTATGTGAAACATTAGGTTCATATACATTAGGGAGATCAGGCATTGCTCTACTTCCAATTAGGAATCCATAACCTTGATAGAGTTACATTTGATCACCTATTCTTCCTTTATTCATATTTTCTACGATGCATGATGCATTGATCTTATTTCATCAGGAAAGCTTTGAATTCTATTTTATTTTAATTTGAATTTTGTATTATGTCTTATATTTTTAAGCTTTTACTTTTTTTCTTTTAAAATGAAAGATGGAAGAAGGAAGGTGACCACTATGAGTTGGTCTTAGTGAAGTTTTAGTTTAATCAAAATCTCTATGTTAAATTTTACCCATGTTAATGGTTTTTACCTTAAACAAGTATTAATGTTTTGTGTGTATTTGACCCATGGGGATAAGCAGTGTTTTATAAATTTTCATAAGATTATGGGAGTAAATTTCACATACCTGATGAAATCATTAGCTTTAGGACATTTTCATGGATAAATCTCGCATTGCTTATTTGGATCAAGAATTTTTAATTATAGTATGCAACATCCATTAATTCGAGTTGGATTCAAAATGCCTCAAGATATAATTTGATTATACCAGGATTGACCAACCTGGACTATCATGAAATCAAATGAAAACTATCTTAGAGAGTATGAAAACTATTGAAAGCAAAATAACTAATCTATAAAACATGAACTACTCTAATAAAAGTAAATGATTGAAATCAAGAGCCTAACTAATGAAGCAAATCTCACCTACTCCTACCTCTACTAGAACATTAATTATTACTTAGAGACCTCTCTATATGGGGCAGCCATGAAATAATGCTTCAAAAAATATTTATTAACAAGATATGTCAAATTGTTACATTAAAGATTTTTCAAATAGAAGGCATAACTACCCAAGATCTTGGAGATCTGATATAGTCCTATTGATGGCAAGGTAAATTTGTCATGCATTTATTTATTCTCACACATTTTATCCCATAGTATCAACAAGTTAGATATTGTAAATGCTTTGAATGTTGTTATCTTATTAAACAATTTCTTGACCACATCTTGATGTTTGTTAAAGTTTATAATGAATTATTCCTAGAGTCTTCCATTTCATTGGTCTCCATGTATTATTTCATAAAATAATATATTTTCAATTTTAGCATGATTGGGAATGCTAGTTATTTCCCATAAACTAGTAGATATGGTGAGGGTTTAAGGGACTATTTGTACCTAGCTTGGTGTACCCAAAGTTCATATTTTAGTAAGATATGACACTCCCTAGGTTTATTTGTAGTTGACTTCTTGATAGTGTTTATGAAGTTATTATTATTTAACTAAACCAATCCATTGCCTTATGGGTAGTGATTAGAGGATGATTTAATTGTAATATAATTATCATGGGCCCATTTAGTGAACTCAACTGATTGAAATGTTGGCCCATTTTTACAAACCAAAGAAATAGGGATGCCAAAACTAGTTGTGATATGTTCAAAAAAATGATCATGTCTTACACACTTTAGTTCTTGGTTGTTTCTAACTCTATCCATATAATCCAATAATCTATAACAATGAGCCCAAATTTGTGCCCAAATAATGAATTTACATTTATAACACTAATGAAACCTAATCCCCATTGGGAAAATAGCCTACCTTGAATCATAAGTCACAGAGACATTACTATGTGTACATTTATTTTTTCCAAAACCTAGAAATAATAAAACATCCTCACATATAAGTGAGCATCTTTAAAGATCATCGATTAGTAATAACCTAGTTTGAGTATTTTATGGGTTTAGTATTACTAGATGGATGATTGCTACTAATATTTTGATACATGTTTTCTAATATTTATTGAGTTCTCTATATTACACACATCTTAAATAGATGAATTCATAATACTTCCTATAAATTCCTCCTTTCCTAATCATATAATGAGTATATTTGAACTTAAATCTCTTGTTTTTCTTTATTGAGTTCTTAGGGGCGTATTCCAGTGAGTAAGAATTAAATAATACTTGACTACCAATCTTCTTGGGAGACTTATAATTGGTATACCTCTTCAATTTTGATGTGGGGGTTTGGTTTAGACATCAATTTAAAAATGCCTTATCTTATGATGATATTAATAGGTTTAATTTTAATATCAAACTTTAATAACCTATCCATCCATTTACCTCTATGTTCCCCCAATTCACTGTATATCAGTGTAAGCTTCATAGCAAGATATGGTACTATGGAAATGGTTTTATTTTAGAGGATGTAGGGCCTAAACTTATTAATCACCATTATGAGAGTGAATATTTACTTGTCAATTATGGAGTACTTTATCTCTACATCTTTCAAGTTATTAATTATGAACACAATAGGATGCTTGACTTCTTCTTCCTTTTTGTGTAAGCACAACAACAATAGTATGTTATAAGGTAAATGATTACAAGACAAATTCCTTAGTGAAATATGGGCTTACAAACATTGTGGCTTGAAAACTAGCCTTCTTTATGTCTTGAAAGGACCTCTTAGCTTTAGGTATCCACTCCACTTTGGAATTCTACTTGAGCATCGCATTTAGGGGATTGATAATCTCTACAAATCTTGATACAAATTTCCTTACAAAATTTATATTCCCAAAGAAGGATTTGAGATCTCTTTTGTTATTCAAAAATAATATATTTGAAATACCCTTAATCTTATTTGGTTCAATGGTGATACCTCTTTAGTAATAATGTGTCTTAGCATATTGCCTTCATTAGTGGTAAATATACTCTTCTTGGGGTTAAGTGATACCCCAAACTTCTTGCACCTTTCAAAAATGGACTGAAGGTAGTTGATATGATCATCTCATTTTTTAGAGAAAACTATGAGATTGCCCATGTATATAATTATGCACTCACATATCAATCCATGGGATGCATAATCCATTACTCTCTAAAAATTAACTCTAGTGTTGATCAGCCCAAATAGAATTTGCTTGTATACATATGTTCCCCATTTCATATTAAATGTTATTTTCATCATATCCTTTGATTTAACTAGTACTTGATTATAACCTAAAAATTTATCTAAGAAATACATCATTTTAGACCAACTCACATTTTCTATTACCTCATCTAAGGAGGGCAAAGGATAATTATTCTTCTCTGAATCTTTATTCATATTATTGAAGTCAATAGATAGTCTAATTTCATTGTTGTTTTTCTTGACCAGAACTAGATTGGCCACCTAAGTTAAATGCCTAATAGGAAAAATGATCCTAGTGGTTAGCAACTTCTCTACTTCCTTCTAGATCAATGGTTATAAAATAGAATTAACCAACATTTATATTTTCCTAAATGGTTTATGATTAGGCTTGAGTAGAATCATATGGGTGATGAATCTATGATTGAATATCCTTAAGTCATCATAAGTCCATGAAATTACATCTTTATACTTGATAATAAATTCATTAATATTTTATCTTTCCCATGGTGTGAATTTTAGGATAATATTGATGAAGTGTGCATATTTCTCATCACCTAAATTTTCCAAGTTTAATTTAGATTCATTAATCTTAAGATGCTTTTATGATTGTGATTGAGTATCTGTATCAAAGGTCCTTTCCAAGATGACTATCCATAATGGGAGGCAATTATATTTTAGTTAGATAACACATTATTCATCTAATTATTCATGCCACCTATGGTCTCTTTCCTCATCATCAATTATTTATGATTCAAACTATTCTAAATTTGTCAAAAATTGGATGATTTGTTGGTTATCATCAAATACTTGAACATTTTCAACATTGTGTGCTCTAAACCTTTGACTCTTGTAAGGGTGCCAAATTCACTGCTAAAGTGTAAATTTAATCGATGGCTTGATTTTATTCTCTTGGGATAGTTACTTTATTAAAAGATTTACATGATTCATTTAGATCCTAGGATTTATACTTGTATTTATTTAAATATGACAATTTACATTGATATTTATTTTTGACCTAGCTAATAACAAGTACATAATATTTGTATACCTTCAGTTCTTTAACATTATTATTGAGATTAGATTATAATCCAAAAACCAGGGCCTCATATTTTGATCTAGTATCAATGCATGGGAAATTGGAGCCTATATGTTTCCAATAGTTTATCCACTTGTAGATCAACCAACTTGATACTGACTCCTAAACCTTTCTTGGATCTTGTTCCATTAAAATAGATTGTACATAATTGGGAAGGGCCCTAAATTTATTTTAGTCCTTCATGTTTCATGATAAGTGTATAAATTCCAAGACTAAGAGATTTATAACTTACCTCTTCATTACTAATATTGTACTCTATAATAAGATGCTTCATTTTTGGCTTTCAGACAATCCTAATCTTATTGTAAATGCCTCTCTAAGTCATCCAAATATGTGAAAAGTTTATGAAACTTTTTTCACATCAACAAATGTTTCCTCTTGATAGTCCTTTTGATAGCAGTTGTTAAAAGAAAACCCACGACAACAAGTAGGGGCCGAATGGATATGGCTTCAATATTATCACTCAAAACTATTACACAAATATTTGTTCAAATTTTTGATTCTCAGGATCCTTTAAAAAGGGAAAGAGAAGATCATACTCTTTAAACAAAACTAATATACTTCTAAATGCTTAGAATTTTTTTTATGCTCATTCTATAGAGAAGAGTCTTATTTATAGCATTTGGGAAGCCCTACCTGGAATCTTTGCCAAGGTGGTGTCATGTCCCATCATGATTTAGACCTCAGAATTAACTTATAGTGATATGTTGTTGGATGTGCTAGATGAGGATGTCTGGCTTGGTGGGTCAAACATTGCTTTTACTTTAGTTAGCAAGTCATCTTCACTTATTGGTTGAACAAGACACCTTAGCTAGAATGTACTGGAAAGATGCCAGTGGTAGGGTCCAGCTTCACATGCATGAGAATGAGGAGTGATGTAGAAGTATGATTCCCATTCTAGCTATCTTTGAATTATGGTATGAACTATGGTGTCTTGGTCATGACTTTCTTCGTCATGGATATGATGTGGACCATATCTGGCTACCCATTAGTAGAGATGTTCATTATCAGATGACCTTATCTTTATCAGCCATGTCCAGAGAGGATGATTTAATAGTTTAGTGAACTAGTGGAATATAAATTCACTATTAACCCTTTCAATAGTAATTACAACAGTGTTTTGATGATTATCTACATCTATGGTGGTAGTAGAAGACATCTACAGATCTTGTCTTGCTGCATAAGATATTTGGGTATATCTTGGATGAAACCCTTATTGAAGAATATGTTCTTGGACAAGGATGATCAGAGAGGCAAATCCTTGGTTATAGATCCTTGTTAAGTTGAAGCCAGGAATGAGTTGATGCATTAAAGTAGCAGGTGGATTTCAACTGAGTTAGTCTACTATAACACTGTCAGTACCTTTAATATGTTCTATATAGAAGTTAAATTGATTAAAGAAAGATTTCCATATTATATGTTTACCACAACCATCTTTCAAATCATGATCTTTTTCTCTAAAGGTTAGAAATCTAGTACAGTTAGTTTTTACAACAAAGTGTGGCAGATGCAAAAGTTTTAACATAAACTTCTCTAAGCATTTCTTTATAGTGTAAATCTCTTTATCAGAAGAGATCCAATTTAGAAAATCTTATTGAATAATCCACTAGAGAATTCACAAATGAATTCTTTATTTTCATATATATAAACAAGTACTCCTCCCCATGTAATGTCAAAGGCATCAGTGTAAACCAAAATTTTATCTGATTTTGTGATATGAATTTCTGGAAGCAACGTCACTTTTTTTTATTTTTTATATAGTGGTAGTATGTTCATTCTTCCACTAGAAAGCTTTATTTTTCTATAGAATTTCTTTGTGTATAAACCTATCTTCACCAGAGTTAGGATAAAAGCTATTCAGATAATTTAGTAATCCCAAAAAGGCTTGAAGCTTTGGTTTGTCTAGCTTTTCTAGAGAATTCATGACATTCTCTTTGATATGTGGCTGAATTTATAGTTTAGAGTCTTGGATAATCATTTTGAGGAAATTGCATTTAGTCTTTCAGAGCTAAATTTTTGTTTATGATAAGATAATTCCTGCATCTTTTGCCAAATTAAGAAATGTTTTGAGATGGCAATAATGGTCAATAAGAGAATTACTAAAAATTATAATATCATCAATATATACACATAAAAATTTTGAAGTGCCTTTGAAGATGTTATCCATATGGGCTTGATAAAATGCTGGGGAATTCATTAAGCCAAATGGCATAATAGTCCACTAATAATGGCTGATGGGCAGCTGAATGCTATCTTTTCTCTATCAGCTTCTTTGACTCTGATCTGATAAAAGCCTAATTTGCAATCAAACTAGAAGAAATATTTACATGTTATTAATTTCTCCAGGAGATAGCTTTTATTAGGGATAGGATATGTAAAGGTTTGAGTAATGGCATTCAATGGTCTATAGTTAATGACCATTCTTTTATTTCCTCTTTTCTATTTTAAATGCTTATTTACCATGAAAGCATAACAACACTAAAGAGAGGTTTATTTTTCTATAAAACCATTACTTTCTAAATCTTTGATTTGTAATTCCATAACATTGTAATCCTACACTAGTATTGGGATTTTTTTCCCAATCTTCATATGTTTTCCTTTGATGAGCTTAATGTCCATCTTAGGCATAGATTTAGACCTGAACTACTGAGGGTTGTTAGAACACATAGTGGTTTTAATCTTTTCTCCAAGGTCTTAGATTTCAGCAAGAATTACTACTTCAAGTGTTTGGGCCATCGATCTTGGGAATTACTTGGTTGCACAGATAAGATGGGGAATTCTTAATATTTCATTATATATGGTGAACATGATACTTTTAGTGGTAGAAACATAAGGTGAGTATATGTCAATAAAAGTACCACCTAGTAAAATATCTATAGGCATCCTATCTAAGGCAAATAAATCACACTAGAAGATTTTATCCTGGATTCTAAGGGTATGCTAGTGCTCGTATGTATTATAGACAAAACTATTCCCTTGGACATCTAGGTTCTTGTAAGCCAAGCTTTCATCCAATGTCTTCTAGTCATGGATGATCTATGATTTTGAAAAAGAGAGAAGCTCCAGTATCTATTTGTGCATATACTAGTTTGCCATTTATTTCTAATGTTATGAACTAGGTAATCTTTCCATTAATTAGCTAAGTAAGGTAAGTAGGTTGTGGAATTTCTAAGGGATGAATACTAGTACATACCAATTTTTGTCTCCCTAGGTCTTGGATAGCATCTTGCTCAGCATAGATGACACCTTCTTCTTCTACTTCTTTAATATTATTGCATTCACCTAGATAGTAATCCTGGTCTGAGGAGAAAGAGCTTTCTACTTCTTCATCCTTTTCTTATTTTTCTATGGGTAACAAGATATCCCACTATGGCTCTATTGTTGGTGCTATAATTTCTCTTAGAGGTTTTGTGCTAGTGAATTTATTTTTTATCCAAGAGATACTGGGCTTGAAAGAGATCTTAAATTGCAAAGGAGGATGTTGTGGCATTTACAAAGATGGTGGTATCTTTGGCATAGAGGGTTGTCTCCCTCTAGTAGATTCTTATTTCCTATTATGTCCTTTGGTCCTTGGCTGAATGTCTCATTCTAGGACTTCTTGGTGGTGATGAGACTAGTTGCCATGCGATTCATATGCAAGCTATGAGTAGTCATGATGCCAAGGCCATTGCATGTTGGTGAGTGGTTGTTCCAAATCATCAGCTAATGACTCAAGAGCATCTACATCTTCATCATCTTTGAAGTCTTTAGTGGGGAGATCATCTAGAATAAATTCATAAATGTCATCCTAAAGGTAAACATATTCATCAGAATTGACTATATCCCACCATACGAATGTGTTGGATGTGAAAAAGGCTTTAACAACAGGGTTCTTACAATGGCATTATAGGGAAATATGGCCAAGTTTTCTAAAAATATAACAAATTAGTTGCTTTTCTTGAGCATGTGGAGTACATTGTTTCTTATGAATATGTTGAGAAGGAGCATAAGAATGCTTATGGGGAAAAGAGCGATGCTTGAAGGAAAGATGCATGTGGTACTTCTTTTGTTGCTTGTGAGGGTGAGCAAATGGCCTACAGCTAAATGGGGATGTTTATGGAAAAACAAGAGCAATTTGGGATGCTTGATGCTTAGTAAGCTTTTGGATAGTTTTAGTCTCAGAGACTAATTACATGGCCTATTGTTTGGCAAAGTCAATAACATCTGAAAGAGATAGATCTTCAATAGTTATATTTTAGAGATCTATGTAAGCAATGACTTTATCAATGAGATTATAGGGCAGAGCATGAAAAAAATTTAACTTGATCTCAGTAGAGCCAAAGATTTTACTTTCATATGTCAATTCTTTGAATTATTTTAAAAAATCATCAAATTGTTTGAGATCACAGAACTCCATTTTTATAAGCCATTTATTTTATTCTAGTTCACTGTTGCCAACTAGAAGAGTAAACTCATTAATTAGTAAATGGTATAATGCAACTAAAGGATCAGGCTGATGATGAACACACTCATGTTGTTCATTTTCTATCATTGAATCCCATTATTGGGTAATAATCCCCCAAAATATTTTTAAATCAAAGACTGTAGTACCTAGTGGATCTAAATGAGCATTGACTGTAATAACTCACATGGAGTTATAATAAGTAGATATCTCATTTAATGGGTTTAGAAAATCATCTATATTCAGGTACCATGGCTAGAGTTAGACATGGGCCCTTTGCATCAAAGAAGTATTGGGATGTTTCTTATGAGGTTTTAAATTACAACCAAAATTAACCTCATATGTTAATGCAGGGACTTGCGCTTTGGTTTCCTGATCTTACTTGACTAGCTAGTCAAGGCTCTCATCTAAGGCTGCCAATTTAGAATCTATAGAAAACAATTATTTTTGCATATTTGTATAGAATTGGTTGGTATTGTGTTCAATAATAGTTATTTTATCTAAACTATGTATGATGTATAAGACATCTTTACAAAGGTCATGATTTTTTTTGGATAGATGGGAATTGTATCTGGACATATATTTCTTATGCTTGAATTCATTTGATAGTTTTGTATCTCCTTAGAATGTAGTATAAAAATATTGAACAAGTCCTTGTAGTTGTTTGTACATTCCTTTATGTGGTGGTCATCATCCACCTCTATACAGACAAACCTTATTTTCTGTATAGAATTCTAGATTATCTTCCTTTGGAAGATTCATTAGAGTACAAGGTAATTGATTATTTGGATTAGGTCCTTAGTTGATTTATTCATCTTCTATCAAGATGTGACCTATTTTTATAGCTCTCGTAAAATAAGAGGTAGATGGTCTAGAGGGAGAAAGAATAGAATAATTATTAATAGAAAGGGATCTTGGAAGAATATTGATGGTTTTACCATCACTCTTATGCATAGTAGCTTGACCTTTCATTTTTGGAGAAACATTTTTGAGCCAATCAAACTTCCAATTAGAAGGGATTTTGATAGACTCTATATGACATTTTTGCAATTGGATAGTTACACTAAGTATGCGAACATAAGGTAAGCTTTCTAGAATTTTGGGATGGCTTGTAGAGGCATATTTATAGAGGCATATTTAAACTCGCTAAACATATCTAAACCAAATAGTGAGATAAACAAACCCCAACAATCTAGTGATCCAAACTTAACTTCTTTACATCCTCGATCACGAACTGCAACAGAGAGGTTTGGATAAAACACAAAATAAATAACCTCATCATTCAGGCGGCCAAGGCTAGATAATTGATAGGCATGTTTGAAACTAACTTGGCATCTATCACACAAAGCTAGATATATTATAGGTTTTATATTACCAGGAATCAATGGGGTAATATGGATACGAATAAGACCAAAATGGATAAATTTGACATCTTCATGAGATTTGATATAGTTAATTTTAGGTTTAGGTAATAAAGACAACAAATTTGTTTGTAAATTTCTTTTGGGCTTATAACTCAAAGTGAGTTCAACATATTTGATTCTTGGTTTAACAAAAGATAAATAAGTAGACTTATAGACAAATTTAGACTTTAAAATCTTATATTTCTTATAGACATGTGAAACTTTAATAGCCAGAGGTTTATACAAATTATTTTCTTTTTCCAAGTTTTCTTCTATAGTTTCAATGTCAGGACATTTAGATAACTGTTTAGGGACAAAAGGAGGAAGTTCATACCTTCCTTCTAATTTAGATTCATGAAGAATTTCTACTATAGAAGACATCTAGGATTTACCAAATTCCATTGATAAGAGGTTAAGGTTCTAGGAAGTGAGAAAATTTTGGTCAAGGAAACAAAGATGCAAAGTAAAATGGCTTATGACAATTAATAATAGCTAGGGACTCGATGCAACAAATTTTCCCAAAGAATTACTCAAAGCAAGGAAACTTAAAATTCTTACAGATGTAAATAATAGAAGATCACTTTGGATCTGATATCCATTTAACATTTTTGACCAATATCTACTAAACATAACCCATACCCTTTAGGAATATCCACTACCAAGATGTCGATAGTCATATATACTCTAGGTTTTGAGGCAACCCAAATTCTCAAATCATTAAGTTGTCTAATACATGCACTACCATTTTATCTAGTTGTGGCATAGTCCTCTTGGATTGATTTGGTGTTAAACCAAGCTTCTAACAAATGGAATTTGACATTTCTATTGATGAAGCTACAAATTCTACTAGATAATTATGTATATTCTAGCTGAATGCTCGATTGGTCAATAATAAAGTGGGAACCTTAGTCTTACTTTTGTAAATAACATTTGTGTTTGTTGTCTTGGACTTTTATGTAACACAATTACTAATGATGGACTTCCATAAGATCTCCTTCTACTTTGTGATTTATGGTTTTTCATGAAGAGTGATATTTTACTTGATTTTATTCATATTCTCAATAATATTATATCCTCTATTTTATTCCTCTTTATGTTGAGACTAATCATTCCCTTTAGGGGGATGGTGATTATTATCATTTTTGGGATTTAGAGGGATAACTATATTATTGGGAGGAGTAGAAGTAGTAAGAGGTTGCCTATTCCTTAGATTATAATAGTTCCTATTGAAATACTATAATGCTTGCACTTCATCATATTTATCCTCTAGAATATTGTCATCTTCATTAGGGAAGGAAGACTCATAGGTCCCAAAGACATAGATAAACTTGAAGGGCTAGATTCATGAGGGAGATCTGAAGGATTCATCATTTGATCTTGTCTAATAATTTATATTTAGAAGATTTCAAAGGCTATAAATGACACTATAGTCCAATTCTCTATGTTGTGATGTGTTATGGACCTTGCATGAATTGAGGAATGTTGTCTCCATGATATTGATTTTTGGCATATTATTAGAGTGTTGGTATTTTGGATTGTTGGTGGGCCTATTAAAAGGCCTATTATATATTGTAAAACTAAAATTATGGTTTTAATTTTGATTAGTGGTATTACCCATCCTCTTATGCATATTTGATAAATCATTGCTTAGCTTTTATACCATTATTTGTATAGAATCTAAATTAAATTTTTTAGAGTTAGAATCTTGAGTGAATACTACATTGGTGTGAGCCTAATTTTGATTTAAATGGTGGCCATTCCTTTGTATCTAATTTTTCAATAAATCATAATTCTAATTCATTATCTGATGTGTCAGAGGAGGTAGTGTACAATTAATTCTTATTGAAAGTAGGGGCATTATAAATTTCATGTGGAATTATATTGAAATATGGGAGTACATTGTTGAATCATTGGCCTCCTAGATTATGAGGGATAATATGTGGTTTGAGATACTTGTCAATATTAATATCTTCCAAGAATGCTAAAGCTATAATATTAGTAGTGGAAGCTCTTCGCAAGAACACTGTAGTAATAAGCTCCATAGTGTTCTTGTATATTTCAAGTTTTAGATTCACATCTATATTATATGTGGAATTTAATCAAGTGTACATCTTCCAAAATCTTAAATTTAAGGCCTAGATTTCTTTGCTAGGTTCCCTCTTCATATTGGTAAAGAGATGATATACCAAGATTGAATTAGTCACTTGTCTAGATCATGCAAAGAATGTATTTTGACACTCATTCAATGAGGTGATGGAATTTTCCTAAGAATTGAGATACCAATCATAAGAAAAATATTCTAGATTAAATGGAAAAATCTTTCATACAACATCCTCATGGATGACATTCACTAATCTCATGGTGCACTTGAAAGATTTGATATGTTCTTTTATCATCCTCCCACTTGATGGGGTGGAGGTAGGAAAATAATTTTCCATAATTTTTGGTAGATCATGTTGGTCCCCAAGGATGGTAATGATAGATCTAATTATCCAATTTTGAGATATTAGAAGATTTATAGGTGGGATGTTTCTTACAGGGAAAAGGTGTTTAAGATTGGTGTATATTAGGGATGATAGGTATGGGTCTATGCCTCGTAGAATTTGACAATGTGAAACCAAAAGGATTGCTTTGGATTTATACCTTGTTAATCTCTTAGGCATCTTGAGTGCAAATTTACAAATTTAATAGCTCATATTTATTCGGAAAACACATATGTGGGCCCTCCTTCTAATGTTGACTTTATTTTCTATTGATGTGGGTTTTATGCACACCTCAAAAAGTTTAAATAAGGTAGCCTCTAAAATTTTAGGATATCTATGGAATAGATTCCAATTCAAATCATGAGTTTCAAGTATGTGGTTAGAAAAACTAGGTGGTGGAATAGTAGGTTGATCATAGGTTGCTTAACTAGGTTTTATGGATAGTTTCATTAAATCTAATAAAAAAGTAATCACTAGGTGAGTTGGATGGGTGGATAATTATTCTATGGTGGGAATATCTAAAATAAACTCAAAATAAAAAGAATGGTAAGGCAAAAAAAAGGTTTTTTGTTCTTGAAAAGTGATTTCTAAGGATGTTTCTATGGTTGACAGGGATCTCCAAAACCAATTTTTATTGTTTTCAACTTTTGAAAACTCATGAACAAGCATGGTTAGCAATCTAGAAGAAAATATATAGGATTATTAATGATTTGAACTGAAGATTGATATTCTTAGGGATGATATTGTAGATCCTTGTATAAGAGATTATAGTTTTGACCAAGAAATTATCTAGGGAAGCTATGGATCACACATAGAAGACTATATCAAAGAATAACATTTACACACCTTGGATTATCAATTAAACTTCTACTAAATTATTAAATTAATGAAACCTATCAATCCTCATTTTTTTTGCACATCTAAGATTAATATTCATTAACAAAAAAATCATATTTATTCATAGAATTAACACAATTTAGAAGTATTAAACCGCTACAAACAAAGAGATTTTAGATTCATTAACACAGAGAGGGAAGAAGAAAGAAATAACATAGTTGCATGATTATTAATTTATTGATTTATTTTTGTATATTCATCAAAAACATCAACCTTCTGAAAAGAGTGTTGTACATGTATATAAAGAACATGGGGAAGGGATGGCCTCATCCTCCAAGTTTAGAAAACTTTGATTACATCCTAAAAGACCATATGATAAGTTTGAGTTACATGTCATAACCTATATATACTTTAGACATGAAATGTGTGCAAGATGAAAAAAATTACTTAATTAATTACAACCTAGATGTAATTAGTAATTAATTATTTATTTATAATCATTGCATGCAAAATTAGCCTTTTTCTTTGGGCTAAATTGACTCTTGCTTGATATTTATCAAAACTATTATTAGAACTATAGTAATGATTTTGATTGAGGATGTGGTTATTGGAGATGTGATTCATGATTCACTCATTGATTGAAATTGAGTTAATATGGGAATTGAGTTGTGAGGTGGCATCATTTTTGTTGTAGAACAAGAAGGTGTTTTAAATGTTGATAATTTTGTTATTGGCACTATAGATGGGGTCTGAGGGGTAAAACTGGTAGGTGGTAATGATGTTTATTTATTCTTGGAATCCAAATATTTATAATACTTGTATTCCTTAACATGTTGTGCATAAATCAAGTTCTTGTTAAGAAGATCAGGCCTCATCACCCTGCTAGTTTATTTCATCAGTCTTGTATGTCTATCTTTGTGGCCTTAAAGCTAATCCAGAAGACTTATAACTATGTTTCCTTTTTACCTATTTTGATCAACTTAGCTTCCATATAAACTTAGTCCTTATAAACTCTATTTTTAGCCATCTAAGACTCTAAAAATCATTTTATAAAAATTAGCTAGGAATACCAATTTACATCTATTATCTAAAACCACTATCAATTTAAGCTCAGTTAAAACTTTCTCTATTTGATTTTCTTATTTGGCCAACTTATATACTAGAGATTTAAAACATGACACCTAATCCTAGGCCTCTTATGTTCTGATTAGAGCTAGGTTTAATGCATTATATGCCTCTAGAAGGGTCATTAGGTCTAGGTGGATGAATACCTTGTTATGGGTGTACAATAATAATAAATTCAATTTATTATCATTGTCCCTAAGAAGATTAAATAATTTGGTTATTTAAGTTACATGTGGAGCTAAATTGACTCTCAAATAATGAATTAAATACAAAATATCATATAGCTAAAGTGATGTATTTTGTACATCATATTTTATACCATCAGGGAATCATATCACCTATTGCTACTCTCTAAGATTTTCTAACTCTTCTTCTAGATCTTGTCTAGATAGTTTCATTCCCTCATGTATAGATAGTATTGCCTTAGTATGGGTAATCATATATGACATGAGGTCCTCAATGTATGGTTAATTACCCCTCTTCCTATCTTGCCTCTTTAAATGGAATAAACTTCATCCATTTCCTCCAAAATATAACCCATATAATAGGTATCTTTAATCTTTCTCTTTTTAAACCTCTAGATTGATATTTTAGAATTGTTAAACAATGAGTTTACCATTAGAAGCTTAGTGATATTTAGATTAGTCCTCTTAGAGGCTGAGGCTCCTATCTCCTTGGCATAGTATAGAAGAGTAAGAATGAAAGTATTTAATGGTTAAGATTCTACTTGAGAATACTCTTTAGGCTTGGGCTCAGGTTTAAATGAAGGTTTGGGCATTAAAGGCTAAATTATTTTAGACTAGTCTATGTTCCTAGATTATGTCATTGGTACACAACATACACTAGTTAATTTCTTGGAGCCCTCTTAGTTATCACTGCTATTGTGGTTAGGATTGGTTTTCAAGAAGTGAGAGGTAAACCTAACTGGGTAGAGGAAGCAAAAATTTGGGTGATGGGTTTGTTGATGCCTGGGATGGAAAGATATATGGTTTAAGGGATTGAAATCAAAGGAATAAAAACCATAGTAGTGGAGGCTGAAAAAGGTGATGTGGTAATATGTAGAGTAGTGGCTAAGTGCATGAAAATGAGATCAATAAAAAGTTATTTAATAATAATGAAAGTGGAAATAATTAGTGTAGGTATGGTAGAAATAATAGGTAATTACATTAATGGAAAAATTCTTAGGGGGGCTGTGAAAAGGGGACACTTACCAGATGACTTGATGGTGACTAGCACCTTTGATTTTAATGCTTGCAAGCTTAGTCCCTGAGCATGATGTAGTTCCTCCTCATCCACTTCTTGTGTTATCCCACCTTCTAGTGAAGGTTGTGCCTCCTTTAGTGACTTGATGGGTGGGTTCTAAGGTCTATCCCCCTCTGGTTTCCTCTAATAGTATCACGTTGGTCTCCTAGCTTGTAGAGTAGTTACTTATTGGGGAAGAGGAAAGGGAGTCATGTTGTATGTTAGGGTTGTTGAATCCATAATTTCTTTTTCACCATAAAAATATAATGAAATAATCTTGATATCTTCCCCTCTCATGTTATCCTTTCCTTGAGTCAGCTCCTTTGTTAGGTCCTACTTAACCTTCCTCAATTAAATAGTTGATGCTTGAACTAGAGGCATATATTCCTATTCTTATTATTATGGGTAATTATTTACTCTTATTATTTATATTATTCATGTCATTTAGTAATTAATGTTTCACCTACCAACTATTCTTCCTCCTATTATTAGTTTTGAGACATGAGTGGAACTTGGGGATCTTGTCCTTCTTATGTCAGTTATTGATATTGATTACCACTCCAGAAGATAGAAGATATTTATCCTATTGGTGGTGGTATCTTAATTTTTTATTAGATGAGTGTGGGATAGGGTTAAAATTATATTAAACTCAATATCTCCTCGCTCAATCCTATTTTCACTTCTATTTCTTTCACTTTTTCATCATCCTTGGCATTTAGAAATAGAAAGTCATGACAAAATGGATTGTGTTTATATAAGAGGCCAATGGTATGGATCTTCTAATAGACTTTCCCATGGGGGTCCCAATACCTATGGGGGAGAGTGGATAATGCATATGCTCTCCTCACATTTCCATCTTCCCTTTATTGCCTCTTAATGGTGTACCACATCCTCCTAATAGTGATATGGGAGCCATGGATGGTAGATTTATTATTATTTGTCAGCTCCTCATCTACACCATTCTATATCTTGAAGTCAATCTCTTGTTTAGATAACTTGTTAGGAAAAAACTTAGAAAGCTAAAGAGGATCCAATTTATAACCAATGAACATGAAGATAATGTATTCAAGGTAGAGCCAGTAGTCTCCCACACTATCAAGTGTTATAGTTATGCTTGGTGAAATCCTATCCAAAGGTTGACCATGAATGTCCATCCAAACTTGAGGGTAGATATCCTATACAGTCTTAGAGATGTTCCTGACATATGATTATATGTGAATGAAAGAGTAATAATCACATATTCAATTCTTGATAACATATAGGTTAGGATCCCATAAGAATCCATTATGCTTATACACCATTCCCATGACTACATATAATAGGTAAGACATCATATAAAATATTACCCCATGTGAAATACTATCTTTGTTTATAATTTTTTCATGTAGACATGCACTAATTAATTCCCCAATTTGTATGTCCATTTAGAAGTATTGAGCAGGTCTAGCTAGGGAACCTATTCTAGTTGTAGGAAGTGGATTCTTGTGTGGATGATGATTTGGTTAAATAATATCATGCCTATGTGAATCCTCATCTATAATTAGGTTATATGGATGAGATTATTAACATGTTTCTTTATGATAAACATCTACCCTGGGAGAAGCCACCTTGATAGTGTTCACTCCACATTATTGGCCTTTTTCTAGGTGACTATGATATGAAAATAAAATGTAACATATGGGATAGGGAGACTCAAGTAACTCATGAATGCTTCTCTAGACATGTATGAGACAAATGTGTTATTATCAACATGATGGAGGTAACCACCATATATTATTTCTCCCTCGAAGAAAAGGCTTCACAACAAGTCTCTATATGGAATAAACTACAATTTAGCAACTACATAGTGAAGGGCCTATCACATGAATAGGAGTAGGTCCTTTATAATATATTTATCCTTAGTTAATATGTCTTATTTTTATTTTATGTGCCTTTAATCACTAATATCTATGATCTCATCACCTTCAATCAATTTGAACTTGACCACCTAGTCTTAGTATACATGCCACATAAGATAATTTTTCATTTGGGGTGTAATGGTGTTACCATTCCCATTTTTTCCATTTATCATTATGTGGTCTAGTTAGGAGAGTCAAAATTTACCTTAGAGCCTAAAATACCCCAAAAAGAAAAATTATCTTAAAATAAATTCATCCTAAAATACTTTGTCTAAAAAATGTCGAAGGAATAGTTCCCAAATATTAGGTATAATTCATAAATATTATGTTTTGGGTGGAATTTGTTCCATATAAAGTTATCAAAGTAAATATTTTGAATAAAATCCCCCAAAGTGAAAGTTTCTGAAGATAAACCTTTTGAAGCGAAAGTTGTCGAAGATAAATTTTTTGAAGTGAAAGTTGAAGTAAAGATTCTAAAGAAAAGTTCTTAAAAAAATATTTGAAAGAGAAAACTTCTAAATAAAAGTACCCAAAACATATATTTTGAAGAGAAACCTTATAGATAAAATTTCCCGAAGCAAAATTTGCCAAAGAGAAAATTTTTGAAGTGAAAGTTGTCGAAGAGAATCTTTTTGAAGTGAAAGTTGTTAAAGTGAAATCTGTCAAAGTAAAGATTCCAAATAAAATTCCTCAAAACAAATCTTCCAAATAGAAACCTTCCAAATTAAATATTTCTAAAGAGTGAAATTTTCTAAATTAAAGCCTTCAAATAAAATTCCCCTAAATAAATATTCCAAAGAGAAACCTTATAAATTAAAAGCTTTTGAAGAACAAAATTTGTTGAATAAGCTAATCTAAATACCTAATATGCAAATCCTTTATTCCCTAATCTCCATTAATAGATTAGTTTGAACAAGTCCAACTCAAAATGGAAATAGGTGGGCCCCAATGTGTGATTCAATGTTCAAAACATTGAGTTTTTTAAAAATAATAATAACCAGCAAGAACACCTAGATTCCTAAATAAAATATTTATACTCTATAAAAATAAGTGGGGTCCTCACTTTTCAAAGAAAAGTATGTGGTGGGGTGTGTTCAATAAAAAAAAATGCATAGTCCAAACATAAAGATAAATTTAAGACTATCTCATACAACAACATAATATTTTAACACCTAATTTCACTTACATTTAACTAAAGTACCTAACAAAGAATAACATCATATTCATTAAGGTATGAAGATAAATACATAATAATAATTATAAATATTTAATGTATAAAACTTATCTAATTAATGCTAAAGGCATATAAGGGATTGAATCATTATATAGTATCATAAATGCTTCCAATATTTTTATATTGATTTAGAAATCATTTAATGAACAAAATATAATAAGACATATATTCAAACATATCTCTACAAAGATTCACTAACTGAATGTATTAAAATGTGTTTAGACTCAACATAATCTAAATATAAATCAAGGATATTATCAATAATAAATAAATATAATACTTTATCAAAGATATCATTTAAATAATAATATATGTTTCTTATTAAACACACTATTCCCTAGTGACTCTAAATTTCACTGGCACAAGAAAAAAATTTCACAGTCTAGAAATAAATATTCCACAATGTAGTTCTACACAAATAAAAAATAATGTGAAACATGAGCTCATCCATTTGTTTTTATCCCTACCCACCCCAATCATAAGTATAGGGCTATATTATGTCACTAAACAAAGGATCAACATCATAAAATTAAATGGGATAAACTAAAGTTATTAGAGATATCTAGTCCAACATTACATGTTCATCACAATAATATAAGCACAACCAAAAAGCCAGAAAGAAAAGAAAAATTCAAACTATTCCAAAAAAATGTTAAGGTGTAAGAAGAAGTTCAATCAAATGAAACATTATTTAACATAATGTTAAATCAAATGAAAATTTCTATTTTCCAAAAAAACAACACATTTAGTACTTCAACATAACATCAAATAGAGATACATTCAAGGAGAAAAACCCAACAAGGTTTTAAACAAATTAACCACATTAGTTCTTCAATGAAAATATTATTCCATCTAACAAAATATACCAACTATGTGTCAAATCCACTTAGAATATTTTGGAGAGGTTCTAGGGAGGTAAAACCCTTCTTATAATTGACCCATCCACTATGGCTTCCTAAACTAATAAAACAAATATATATGAAATAATCCAAAACAAATTAACTTGATAAAATAATACAATGCTCATTATTGCCTTATTTATTTCCTTCATTCTCTTTTTCATACATTTTTTTTTCTTTACAATGGAGCTATGTGTTGTCCATAGTCAACCATGTTTGTATTTACTTCTTTCATCCACTACATTCTCATAATACAAATTTGAGTGGTGTGCTTAAAATTTATTCATGTGCCCCATGGTTATTGCAACAAACCCTACATTCTCCTTCATTCTCTCTAACTCCCTAGATAATAAACCCAAATGAAACAAAATACTTCAAAAAATGACTTCCAAATCCATGCAATGTTTGAAAATAATAACCAAATAATTAATTTATTTGACAAAGTCAATTTTAAAACTAAAAACATGATGATACTATGGTCACATCAAATACCTTTTAGCATAATCCACAAATTTTCAAATACTGATAACCTTAATCAAGGTTATACTAACATCTAATTTTTTAAGAAATGATTCGACATAATAATTAACTAGCTCTAAGATAATTACAAGTTCTTAAATCAACCAACATAGACAACATGATAATACTTAATTAAAAAAAATTAGTAAAATTAAACCTAATTTTAGCCTTGGACTTTTATCTAGTCAAAAAAAAAAATCAAGAATAAGATATCACATACACATGGCACTCAGTATCATAAAACTACTTATACCAAATCCTAAAGACAACATTTAAATTTTCATGAAGCTATTTATCTAGATTGAACAAACAACCAATGAAATTTTCAACAATAACAATTACAATAAGGATGACAATACACATTTAGTTATAAGTCAATGTGTAATGAAATGACTTCAAGAATTAAGTATAACAGCAGAATTATATCCAAATATGACTGAAATATATCCAAATATATGATAATAGATAAGCCACTTCGAGGGGGTAACCTCCACAAGCTTCAATAAGATTATAATTCACAATATGATGATAAATTATTACCCACTACCTCCTATATATAGTCTAAATAGGCCATGGTTACTCCATAGGCTGACCTACTAATCTAAAGAAAGCCACAAGTTGGCTAAGTAATACAATGTCAAAGAGGGATAAGTAAGCCACAAGTCGGCTAATACTATCCTCATACATGTGATAGGTTAGGGGCGTAGCATGCCCTTCCCCTTTAAACCAACGTTGTCCTCAACATTGAACAATTGTGGATGTTGTTGTAGAAATTCTTCACCTTCCCAAGTTGCATCTTCACTGCTTTGGTTTTTCCACTTGATCAAGTATTCCTTAATCTCTCTGGTTCTCAACCTCTTAGTATATGTTTGGAGGATATTCTCTGGTTCCAAAATGACTTGTCCTTCTTCATCTAGTTCTGGGAGCTCTGTCTGGGCAGAAACTTTTTGTCCAATGACCTTCTTCAAACAAGAAACATGAAATACTGGGTGTATGTGAGATGAATGAGGTAACTCGAGCTTGTAAGCCACACTTCCAATTTTTTCTAGAGCCTGATAAGGGCCATAATACTTTGGAGCAAGTTTGTTTTCCTTTTTATATTGCTTCAAGGACATCTGCTTGTAAGGTTGCAAATGAACAAATACCCAGTCACCCACCTCAAAATTTCGCTCACTCTGGTGTTGATCTGCTTGTTGCTTCATCCTATTTTGTGCCAAGGCCAAATTATCTCTCAAACTAGAAAAAACCTCTTGTTGATGTTGAATGTGCTCTTCCACATCTTGAACCTTGGTGTGCACCTTTAATGAAGAAGTGATGGAATGTGGATGGTAACCATATAGTGCTAGAAATGGAGACATTTTAGAAGAGGTATGGAAAGATGTGTTATACCACCATTTTGTAAGTGGTAGCCATTTAACCTAATGTGCTTGTTTATCTGATACAAAACAATGGAGATACCCCTTTAAATATTTGTTAACCACTTCAGTTTGTCCATTAGATTGGGGGTGGTAAGATGAGATATGAGTTAGCTGAGTACCCAAACAAGAAAATAGTTCAGTCCAGAAATTACTAGTGAAAATAGGATCATGGTCACTTACAATTATTTTTGGGGTTCCATGTAATTTGAGAACTGCTTCCATAAAAATAGCTACCAAATGGATGTGAGAGAACACAAAAATGGGCATATTTTGTAAGCCTATCCACAATGACCAAAATAACATTATTACCTTTAGAACAAGGCAACCCAGTGATGAAATCCATGGAAACCTCCTCCCACCTTTGACTAGGAATCGCTAATGGTTGTAACAAACCTGAGGTCTTAACTATTTAACCTTTATTTTGTTGGCATATCATTCATTCTTCCACAAAATTTTGTACATCTCCCTTGAGTCCTTCCCAAAATAATTCTTTCTTAATTCTATGATAAGTTTTCAAGAACCCTGAGTGTCCCCGAAGTGGAGATGCATGTAACTCGGCAAGAATCTTATGCTTAAGCTTTGAAGTTTTTCACAAGTATAGCCTACCCTTATACCATAGGACATTAACTTTCCCTTCAAATTTTTTAGAGGATAAATTACCTTGCTAGAGATTCTAAATCAGAACCTGTGTATCCTTGTCTTGCTCCCATTCTAACCTAGCTTCATCCACCCAATTTGCTTGCAATATGGACATTGCACAAAGTAATGCTTCTGTGGATGCATTTCATCTAGATAGTGCATCTACTACTACATTATCTTTACCCTTCATATATATGATTTCAAAATCATAACCCAACATTTTGGTTACCCATTTTTGTTGTTCCTCAGATGATAATCTTTGCTCCAAAAAGTATTTGAGACTATCATGATCCGTTTTCACCTTAAAGTGTCTACCCATCAGATAAGGCCTCCATTGTTTAACTACATGAAGAATAGCCATCATTTATTTCTCATAGATAGGTTTTTGTAGATTCTTACCTTTGAATTGATGACTTTTCAAATGCAATGGGTCTTCCTTCTTGCATTAGTACTGCCCCTAATCCAGACCCAGAAGCATCACATTCAACAGTGAATGTTTGTGAGAAGTCTGGAGTAGCCAAAATTGGAGTGGTGCACATAACTACTTTTAGTTTTTCAAATTCTTTGGTGGCATCATCATTCCAATGGAAAGAATCCTTCTTTAGTAATGCAGTGAGTGGAGCTGCTATGCTACCATAACCTTTCACAAATATTCTATAGTAACCTGTTAGTCCAAGAAAACCTCGAAGGTTTTTGAGAGTTTTTGGCATGGGCCATTCCATTATCCCTTTGATCTTCTAAGGATCAACTTTGACCCCTTCATGGGAAATAATGTGACCAAGGTACTCTACCTCCTGTACTCCAAAAGCACATTTAGATGGCTTCACATAAAGTTGGTGCTTCTCCAAAACTATCAACACCTATTTCACATGTTGCAAATTTGCTTCCCATGTCTAACTATAAATCAATATGTCATCAAAAAAACTAGCACAAACTTCCTTAAAAAAATCCTAAAAATAGTGTTCATCAAGCTTTGAAAAGTAGATGGTGCATTTGTAAGACAAAAGGGCATTACCAAAAACTCATAATGGCCCTCATGTGTCTTAAAATTAGTTTTGTGAACATCTTCATCCTTGATTCTAATTTTATGGTACCCTGAACGAAGATCCAATTTTGTGAAATAATTAGCACCATGCAACTCATCAAGTAAATCATTAATTACAGGAATAGGAAACTTATCTTTGATGCTGTACTTGTTGAGTTCCCTATAATCTAGGCACATCCTCCATGTGTCATCCTTCTTCTGCACCATGACCAGTGGTGATGAATATGCACTTTGGCTATGTTTGATGATCCCTGCCTCCAGCATCTCATAGACCATCTTTTCAATTTCACTCCTTTGTGCATATGGATATCTATATGGTCTGATATTTGGTGGTTGACTACCTAGAATTAGTTGAATGGCATGATCATGTTCTCTTTTTTGTGGTAGTCCTTTTGGCATGGCCCCAAAAATAAATGAGTGGTCTTCAAGAATTATTTGTAGATCAGGATGTGTAGATACCTTTGGGGGTTAAAATTCTATGGAGCATAATCATGCAATAATTCCCTTTGCCACCTTTTTTATCATCTTGGTCATCTGATGTGAACTAACCAATTGTGGAGATTTTGCATGTAATCCATGAAAGTGCATGAATTGTTCTTGGAAGTTCATCTCAATGGTACCTAAGGTTGTGAGCCATTGGAATCCCAAAACAATGTCTGTGTTACCCATGGGAATAGCAATGAATTGTTCTTGGAAGTTCATCTCAATGGTACCTAAGGTTGTGAGCCATTAGAATCCCAAAACAATGTCTGTGTTACCCATGGGAATAGCAAACATAGGAGATTCAGGATTGTACCCACCCATAGTAAGCTTAATACTATGGCATTTGCCTGAATAATTAATTGTGCCACCATCTGCAATCATGACCTAAAATTCTAGTGTTGGGTAGATGAAATAGTTCAATCGAGTGGCTAACTTATGGTTTATAAAGTTATGTGTGCTCCCTGAATCAATCAACACTGTCACCTTCTATTTCTTAAGGAGACCCACCACCTTAAGAGTTTGTGGAGTGTTAATACCTGTAAGTGCATGACAAGAGATTGTAGGTTGGGAATCTTCAGGTACCTCCTCTATATCTTCCTCATCATCATTAGAGGCATCATCTACTTCTTCATCTTCATTTGGCCCCTCAATGTAGAATAACTTCTTCTCAACACATCTATGTCCTTTACTCCACTTGCTATCACAACCAAAACATAATCCTTTTGCACGCTTTTCTTCAATTTGCTAAGGGGTCAATCTAGTAGGTGGAGGAAATGTTGATGATGATATGCTACGATCTTTGAAGTGAGTGAATGGCTGCTTCTTGTTGGCTATGAATTTTTCCTCAGCTCTATGTGTTAGGATAATAGATTTGGTAATATTAAGTGGATTAAACATGCGTACCTCATGTTGAATGTGGTCCTTGAGTCCACCTAAAAATAGGTCATTCAAGATTGCATCAGAAATTGTCTCCACACATAACGATAGGTTTTGAAAATGATGAATATAATCCTTGACGGAGCTATTTTTTCACAATTTTGCCAGTTGGCTGAAGTAATTATCTGTCACACTATTGCCATAGTGTAATTGTAGTTGCTCTGTAAAAATTGACCAGGTGACATTGAGACTCATCTTTTTCTTTTGAGCACACAACCATCGATACCAAATGAATTTATCAGGTTTAAGATACAAGGATGCCATGTTAACCTTCTGTCCACTTGGAATCTGATTTAGGTCAAAACAACTCTCCATTTGGTTGAGCCAATTGAGTGGATCTTTTCCATCAAATTTGTGCATATCCACTTTTGGTAATAGGTTCTTCTGTGGCCATGGAGTTAGATTTGAAATAGAATGGTTAGGAGAACCACCCTGGTGGGTTTGTGAAATAGAGTTAGCTTGATTATTTTATTGATTAATGTTCAAATTTGTCATGATATATCCCAAAATATCTTGTATGGATTGCATATTAGATTGTATCTCTTGCACCTCACTCTGAATGCCTTGCACACTATAGTCAAGCTGGCTCTCTTTGTGATCTATGTCAGAAAACCCTAGTACAAAGGGTCTATTACACCCCCCTTCTAACTCCATCTCATCTTTTTTAGGATTTTTTCCTAGAGTTTTAGCACCCTTTCCTCGGCCCCGAGTTTGTGGACCTGCCATAAAAGGGTTTTACGATGTCGACCCTTATTGACACTTTTGACCCAACTTTGACCAAGAGATTTTGGAATTATTTTGGCCTCAATTCAAAATATACAAAGAACAAACTGTAGCCAAATTTTTCTAAGATTTCCAAAAATGTAAACAACTCAGAAAAATTCTTTGAATTGCGCATGAAACCATAAAATAGTGATAACTTTTGAAAAATAGATCCAAATGAGCTAAAATTTTAATGGAAGCTTAATGTGATGATTTCTCACCTCCAGTAAAATAATTTCAGAGAAATTATTAACTATTTTTTATATATCACAAAATTTAAAAATTTAGTGTTTCACCCACAAGATTGCCCAAATCGCAGCTCTGATACCACTTGTAATGAAATTACTTCAATAATTAAGTATAACAGTAGAATTATATCCAAATATGACTAAAATATATCCAAATATATGATAATAGATAAGCCACTTCAAGGGGGAAACCTCCACAAGCTTCAATAAGTGTAGAATTCACAATATGATGATAAATGATTACCCACTACCTCCTATATATAGTCTAACTAGGCCATGGTTACTCTATAGGCCAACCTACTAATATAAAGAAAGCCACAATTAAGCTAAGTAATATAATGTCAAAGAGGGATAAGTAAGCCACAAGTCGGCAAATACTACCCTCATACGTGTGATAGGTTAGGGGCGTAACACAATGCTAGACTTCACAACTAAATAAAAACATATGTGCCTAGAACTAGTCGTTCACAACATAATTCAACACAAATCATATGGTGGACCAAAAATATTTCTCATTTAAACCTATTATTTTACCCATACACCTATTTCAGACTGTTACATCTATTTGGAGGTGTATTCTAGGCCCAAACCTAGCTTATCTCTAATGTTTGTCACCCACAGTCATCAAAAGACATAAATAGTACCAATATGAAAATAAATAAAATTAATAACCACAACTAAACAATAATACAATTATCTGCATATATACAATTGAAATATCACAATAGATAAAATAAAAATTGATCTGAACAAATATTATATGTCTTAATATTCTCAAGAATCAATACAACATATGTTGGATATTTTTCTTAATTGGGTTCACTTATTTTATTCCTAAGTTTGTTTTAGTTGTTCATTTATTATTTAAAGGAATTCAATTTATATTAAATTTATGAGGTGTATCTCAACTCTTTTGTTTTTTATAGTATTCATGGATTTAATTTCACAAGTAACTCCTCTCCACACATGTCACACAGTTCCCTTCACCCTTTTGGGGAATAGGACATTAATCACACAATAAGGAGACCTTGTAAGGTCCTGATGGGATTATTTTAACTCTATCATCCTTCATATTTATCTATTTAAAGATCCATCCCCTCTTATATTTTACACTTTAATCTATCTCTTCTCTATTCTTTTTTATTATATGACTATAATGTGAAAATAATTGTTTGCAATCCTTATTAATAAATACATGGGGTTTTATTCATTTGATGGTTTCCCACTTAAAAACTTGTGTCTTGTATTTTGTGTCTTGGTTCATTATTGAGTTAATATTTCTTATTCATATGCTTTCATTTTTACATTTTCAACATTATTTAGTCATGATCTTTGCACAAATCCTTCAACATAACACATTAATGTTGGATGTTTGGGTGGGATATGATAAGATGAAATTAATTCTTTTTCCTTTACCATCATATCAAATAATATTAAAAGTATGGCATGAATCATTATCATGTATTATTATTCTATGATAATCACAACATGATTTACTTTCTTGATGTGAGAGACCTTCTTATGGCTCAATGTATAGTATATGGTTATGTGCTGAGATTTCAAGTAATAATTTCAATTTTTTCATTTTTATCTATAAGAACTTTTAATTACAATGGTTTTAAAACTTTGATTTATTTCATCTCCAAATTATTTTCTTAAAAATATGATTGCTTATATCTCAAATTATTGTTTAATTTTTATTTCACATGTGCCTATTGTGATATAGTATTGTAACTATTGTATGCATTTCTAATGTACTCATGATATATATTTGTTCCATTTCCTTTTCCCCTTAAAACATTTTTTTGAATGCAATTTTTTATTTATCCCTTTTTTTGTATATGAATATTCTTAATTTTATCTAACTCTAATACATGTGAATAGAGTGTGAGATAAATATTAATTTGAATGATTGAAGTTTAAATTGCAAAGTTGATGACATGTCATCTACCATGTTGGTACCAATATTATCACTATCATAATACTCTAGGACCATGCCATCATGAACCTTTGATTTCACTAGTAAACTATGTTTGGGAATAGGTTTTGAATTCTCTATATTATCTTATGGTTCATGTTACATAACTACTTTGTATGTTATGGTTAGTTCCTTTTCCTTTTCAGTACTTGATTTTCCCACCTCATATGTATCCATATGAACTATTGGAATGGGTTATAATGGAGTAATGATAGTATGATATTCTAACTATGATTTTAATTAGTTTTCATTAATTTATTGTTTCATACTACAATAGTTTAAAGTTTCATCTTCTATTATCTATGTATAACAATACAATTCATGAATATATTAGATACATGTGTGTAATTTTGAAAGTATTGATTCTATATCATGTATCCAAGATCTTCCAAAAAAAGTAGTAAATTAATTTATTAGGAATGACATATAAGGTATTAGATAACATATTGGGACCTAATTTTACATTTAATGATATGGTCCAAAAATATATGGCACATAGCGTTTTCAAATCCTTTTAATCTTTGATATAATTTTTTAATAATATCCATGTTGATCCTCAATTATTGTAATAATGTAGTTTTATATATATGTATTATATAATAATTATCTACCAACACAAGTTTTAAAATGTTAATTTACACTTGAACTTGTGTGAATAATTGTATTTTTTTCTCTGTTGTGTGTTGTGTAGGTAAACTTTCATTCTCAGATGTGATGAAATTTTAAATTTCCTTTAATGTATTCATGATAGATAAAAATCATGTTGGTTATATATAAATAAATAGATATGCATCTTTGAATGACTTAAAAGATATTTATTTGTATATTATTAGTATCTTGAGAAATTACAAGAAGTAAATTTTATCATAGGTGTTATTTAGTTGATCTATGAAGCCATACACTTTGGATTGATTAGCTTTCTTCGTAGGAGGTGTAGGGGTTTGAAGATGAATATTTTAAATACCTTTATTCTAATACAAAGGATATGGCACCCTAACTTTTATATTGTTGATAGCATGGATTGTGAAATCCAAAATAGGCTATGGGAAAATAATGGGAGGAGAATGGTAGCTAGTAATAACTTTAGGTCTAGGAGTAGGAGGAATAAAAGGAGCCATGCATTCCCTTTCTAATCTAGTGGTAAAAAATTATATATATATATATATTAAAAAAAAAACACTTGGATTAGATGTTTGAAAAATATGATTTGAGTGAAGTTTTACATTGTTCATTGTTTATTTTAGACTTTTTATTGTTTTAGGATTTGACCCATTTGATCCATTTTTTAACATAATTGATCCAAATAGCATACAAGTAGAATAATATGAAAATATTACATTCACAAATTGAATTAAATAATAAGTTTTGTTTTTGATATCCATGATTAATGTGTATTATTATGGAATAATCAACAATCAATTATCAAAATAAAACCTAAATGATGGAAATTTGAAATCCTAAGGAAAACCTAGGGTTCAACAGGGTTCAATTAGTGTACATGTTTGCCAATGTGTTTTATCTTAATTTGGTTTTTAAAACCCAACCACAATAAAAATAATATAATAATTCATATTTTTAAATATGGCATTAAATCACATATATAAATGTAATTTAATGAACTCAATACAATGACTTGATAAGTGGCATACACTAAAACTAGTAAGTAGAATAGAGGGATGAGTACTTATATTTTATAGTTTGATATTTGATTATGACTATGTTGTAATATTGAAAAATATAATAAGGCATATTATTTATTTGATTATGAAACTTTATTTTTATTTATGTAGGGTTATATATAACAAATTTGGTTTAGTATTGACTACCAGTACTGACATGCATTCAACAATAATGAAAGTTTTTGAAATATTATTCTATTATTATATGCTCAAATACTCATATATTTAAAAAATATATATTTGTTATTATAAACCTTGATGACCTATGAAACTCCATAGATTAACTTCCTTCACATTAAAATCCTAGGTGTACTTGTGAGAGATTTAAAACCTACAAAAAGGAGGAAAGTGCAATGGGTTGAGCTGATCCCAATCACCTTCGATTAATGATTGGTTAATACCTATGTATCAAATACTCCTATGATATAAATAAAATAACATGTATTTCTACCACTTAATTTGATTGTGCATTATTATCCTAAGTTATACGAATACAACTAATGAACTAGATATGATACTCAGTAATTATTGATTTAACATGCTTCATACTTGGCTTGTGACTTCTCATAGTGAGTGATTAAAATTTTAATAATAATGGTGAATTTTTCATCAAATTTCATTAGTGCATAGATATGTACATATTATATCCAAGTCCCCCATCAAGTGAGGCCTTGATTTGTAGATATACAAGTCCAATTTAGTAATTTTTCACACCACTGGCATGCTACATACATGGTTGACCCTTATGATAGAATTTATTTTAAAAATTAGTCATTTGTAGGAGAGGGTTGGTACCATAAAAATTATGCCAATATTGATTCATGATAATCTCAAAGTTTGACATTATTGACTTGTGTATAATTTGGATAAATTAAGCATCTAAGCATGTATATTCTAGACAATATGCTAGTTTGAAATAGATATTAAAATTATTATACATTTATAATGGAAAAAAGGAAGGATTGAAATCATAAGGCAGTATTTTTTAACCCTAGATTTATATAAGTTGGGCTATCTAGGTTTAAAGGGATTAAATTATATATTACCCAAAGATGGTGAATTAATTTAATAATTAAGCTAATTAATATAAAACTCTTATAAATAATACTTTGAATTTATACAAGTGATATTACTAAAAGTATTAAATTAAAACTATGGATATATATTTTAATGAATTTGGAATAAATGATACTTAGTTGGTCTATTATGTGCATGTAGGTTTTGATCTAGAACATTCTGGAAGTGGACTAGAAGATGATCCTAGAAAATTCATTATATTTAGGAAATATTATTTCTATGACCTCATATGCTTGCATCGGATCTAGATAGTTGCATCAACATAGGTATATAACCCGATTGCATGAGTCTTATATATAATATATATTGGATTTGGATGCAACCAACTTGAGACTTCTAGGTTTTCTATTTTATTTTTTATTGATATATTTAGAACATGTGCACATGTTATCACTTTTTTCCAAATTATAAAACCCTAATTTTTTACCCTTGGAGTGATTGAGATAAAAATCGGTTAGTGGGATGATGTTTTTAAGTTTCTCCAAATACCCTTATATCAATGGGCATTGCCTACATAGCTAATATTACAAAGAGGGCCTCAGACTTATATAGTTGCCTCATGCATGTTGGCTTGTGTGTGCACAAGGATGTAATATATGATAAGTAGAGACATGAAATGACATAGTTTGTGATAACGAAAATATGGCTCTTAATTTTCTCCTTGAATTATTCACACGTTGAAATATTGATCCTATGATTGATTGAGTGATTCTTGGTATATTTCCTTGTGTGTTGTATGTGATTTCCAAGTAAGAAATAAACAAGGGTTGGTATTTTATATATACCAATCCATTTTGGAAATGTCTCACATTAAATAACTTAGGAAAACCTTTAGGATATATTTATTTTTGAAATTGGATAAATCTTAGGCCCTTGACACTTTGTAGGGAAAATGGAAATTGGTGTTGATGCATGTGTTTATTTGGGACATAAGTGTCTTGGGAGTTAGAAAATAAGTATGGGTCCAAAATTTGTAGTGAAGGATAATAATCAAGTTTAAATATATTTTCATATTATATAAGGATTGGTCATCAGAATAAAAATGGTTAGATTAATTGATAATTAATTATTTACAAATTAATAGTATACATGAGCCTTTAGTTAATATGTAGGTCTAAAAGTAAATGTAATAACCATGATGGTATTTTTCAAGTGTATAGGGATGGGGTACCATAAAAATAAGATTTTAGTATCTACATTCGCCCTTAATCTATTAATGAAATTATTAGTTTAGAGGAAATAAATGTGTACCTAGGTGTGCATAACACACCTTGCCTTTATGTGAGTCCAACTCGAGTTCTTTAATGGGAATTTATATAGAACCAAGAGAATGTTACAATATATAATAAACGTATGAAATAAAAAATTTAAATAATTTTAAATGTTTGAAATTAATATGAGAAAGGTTAGGATTACACTTGTGTGTGAATGTGTCATGCTGAATTTTGATAATTTAATATTAAAATATGTTTTATTATGAAGTATTGAATCTCATATTAGGATAATTTTGTGCCTGAAAGTACATATATATATATATATATTTGAGGGTAAATTCCCCTAACCTTAGTGTAAAGGTTAGTTTTAACATGGTCATTGAGCTCATTTAATCTCAACTATGCAACCCAAATATGTGCATGATGTGGTAAGTGTGATTAATTTAGTCAACTCATATTATATATGGTGAGGGTGGATGATTTAATTAAATACAATCTATAAGTCTAGTAAGGTTATATAATTTAATCAAATATGACTTATAAGTTTCGTATTACTTAGTTATCTAAACAACTCAATGTTCCAAAGGTGAACTAACTAGTGTGGTAGATTGGGTTGATAACAATCCATAATAGGCCATCATAGGTATGATAATAATATTTGAAATCTAAAAATTAATTTGATTTTAAAATTTGGGTGCCCTTTTCATGTCATATACACCTCATATATGTCTCAATCTAAAATATATGTTTAATAATAGTACCAATTGATACAATTATATGACAAAAATGTATAAAAGTCATATAATTGTAAAATTTGGTGAATTTTAAACCAGTGCAAGTGTGGAGGACATGTTTCTATGAGATGTCCCCATTTAATTTGGATAATATAATAACTCAAATAAATGTCAATAACATATTTCCATAACCTACCCCCACTATAATATAAAGATGTTGAGTATTGAACTAGTGTGGAGGCCATAACTTTTTGACATGAGCACACTGTAATCTAAAACTATGAAAATGTTGAAGTCATGCATCTATGAAATGCCACTACTGATATGCCCCCCTTTTGAGGTGATGTAAATTATAATCTAGTAGTTACCTTACTTTAAAATTTTAAGATGACTATATAAGTTGTGTATGGGTCAAGTAACATATAAGAGTAGCATGTCTAGTAGGTATAACATTAAGGCACATAGTATGTGATTATATAAAGCCCTAAGATGCATGATTTAGATCATGACAACATCTAGATAGTAATATTCTAAGATCAAAAAGTAATCAAGAACATAGACAAGATCACTCAAAAGAAATACAAAATGAGTTTGTCCATGGAGACCTCAAACAAGTTTCATGTTCAAATTCTACACAATCTAAGGGACATGACTTAGTCAGATGTTCAAAAATCATAGAAACAACATATTCAAATATCCAAATAGGCAATAAAAGGTGCATGGCTATAATTAATGGAGCATATTAAAATTCTCAAACCATAAATATAGTGAAATACAATAAATCAATTAACACACTCAATTAAGTGCATAAATGAAAGCATGTAATATAATAAACTAACATGAACATAGCATACTAGTTCCTAAACATACATGTTTCCAAAAATTTAAGTACATAGCATATCACATACATTGTGAAAGTAATAATAATTTATATAGGCATGTGTAATTATATAACTTCAAACATGATAAATAAAGCTATCATAGAATAATATAACTTGGGTGTATCATGATCAAAGAAATAAATGCCCCTAACATACATATGACGTAAGTGGAGGGAAGACTCAACATTTATGTATGCATATACCATGTGTTTGGGTATACTTGTATCACACTAAACTGATGTGTGAAACATATGTGTATATAATAAAATAATGCTATGTTATCCAATACCATGGAAGAAATAACATATGTTTAATAAATAGTACATTAGGAACATGCTGAAATTTTTGGTGTGTTTGAATTTTTTTAATGTTTTTGTATTTTTTGGAATATATATATATTGGAAAATTTTGGATTGTTTTATGAGAAAAAGTGAGAAGTATTTATAGTAGGATCACCACTATCAAATTTGTGTTGTATCCTCTTCTTTATATTCAAATAATTATTTATATGATTCCCATGCATTATATGATATTGACAATAATATTTTAGTATTCTTAAAGGTTATAAGATATCATTGTATTTAATCAGTACACCTAGAATAATTATATTATCCTTTTGCATATTATGTAAATTAGTTACCTTAAATGGATTTTCTTTGAAATCTTGATTTTGAAATGATTCTTTGTTAGGCGTAACATTGGTAGGAGATACAAGGGTATGTACATGACTAATAGATTTTATGTTATACATATATAACATCTAATTTTGTAATGATGTGAGATTTTATTTATTAATGGTAATTTAATCTAGAATATTTTAACAAACATAACCCTTAGGTATCACAGATTACCTAATCATACCCCCACCATCACTATTAGGTGTTGTTGGTTGAGAAAGGGAAAATTTATTACCTTCACTCAAAACCATAGGATGAGTCATCTTACTCTTTGGAAGAGTAATAAAGTGGACTTGGTTATAGGGATGGTAGCTATCACCATCCTTAGGGTTATTAATATGAAGAGGATCTACCTTATCTATTTGAAATGTTATAAATACTAAAATGAGGATGAGATAAGAGATAAACACAAAATCTAAGGAACAATTCATTGTGCTAATATATTTTTTTATTTTGAAAATAATCTAATTTTTAAAATAAATTTTAAATAATAATAATAATAATAATAATAATAATAATAATAGTAGTAATAACCCTAAAGCACACTAGGAGTTACATGAAAAGACACATAGGTCAAGTGCACCAAATGTCGAACCCTAAATTTTGATACTGGGGGTTATCTAGGGTTATGTGGATTAGATTAGATTAGATTTTACACAAAGATGGTGAACTAATATAGTAAATAAGTTAATTAATAGAAAATTCAACCAAACAATACTCTAAATTTATACAATTGAGATTTATAAAAATAGTAAAGTACATCTATTTATAGATAACGTAATGAATTTAGAACTAATAATATTTAGTTTGTTTACTATGTGCATGCATGTTTTTATCTAGAATAGGTAGGAAGTCGACTAGAAGATCATCCTATAAAACTCATTAGATTCTAAAAATATTCTTTTTATGACTTTAGATGCTTACACCATATATGGATAATTATGTTTATGCAACTATTTAACCCTGTAGTACATGTCCTATACAAAATATTGACTAGATATGCATGTGAAAAACTATAGCCTTCTAGATTTTATATCACATTTATTATAATATCTTCAAACCATGTGCATAGTTTGTCAATCTTTGTTAAATGATAAAAGCTTATCTCTTCACTTTTAGAATAACTATGTGAAAGCTAGTTTATTGTGCTCATGGTGTTGATTTTATTCAAAGACCCCTCTATTAATGGGTGTTGCCTACATATCCAATACTCTAAAAAGGGCCTTATATTTATGTAGTTATTCCCTACATTTTGGTTTCTGTGTGCACAAGGATGCAATGTGTGATAAGTAAAGACATATAGTGATTTAGCTTGTGACTTATGAAATGTGGATCATAGGCTACTCCTTATAAGCTTTAAAAATTGTGGAAATATTGATCCTATGACTGATATATAAATAATGATTAATATGGTACTTTTTCTCACTTTAATGCTTGATTAAGTGATTCTTAGTATATTACCTTGTGAGTTGTATGTGATTTTCAAGAGAGGAATGAATGAGGGTTAGTATTTTATATATACCAATTCCTTTTATAAATATATAGCTTTAAATCACTTAGTCCAACCTTTAAGATATAGTTATTTTATAAATTGGATGAATTTTGGGCACTGGACACTTGCATCGACATAGGTGTCTGTTTGGGACATAAGTGTTTAGGGAGTTAAAAAATAGGTACAGGTTCAGAACTAGCAGTGAAGGATAATAATTTGTTGTAGAATTTTTTGTATAGCATGGAAACCTTGATCATCAAAATAAGAATGATTGGACAAAGTTATAACAAATTAGGCACAAATATATATTAAGGTGAACCTTTTGGTAGCATGCATGTCTAGAATTAAAAGGTATAACCATGATAGGTATTTTCCAAGTGTACAAGGCTAAGGTACTGTATCAATCATATTTTATTATCTATAAGCATGTAGGTGTGAAAAAATGGTGGGTTAGGACCATATTTGTGTGCTCAAGTCATGTGTTGATAATTTATGTCAATATTTTCATTATCCAATTCTTAATACTATATTTAGTGTTTGTAAGGCTAAACTTGATGAAATAATGGAAATTATTGATAAATAGGGGAAATTAGATAAATCAGAGATATTAGGAAAAATATGAAATATTAATGAAACTTGGAGAAACTAGGAAATTAGAGTAAAATTAGGAAAAACATAGTAAAATTAGGCTACATGTGATTATATTATGCAAAAATTAAAAAATTATCTAAATTAGTGACCAAAAGAGGGAATTATAGAATTAGGGAAACTATGACAATTTGTGAAAATATGAAATCTAGATTAAATTAGGGTAAAACTCTATTATAATTAGTTAAGTCTACAAAATTTGGTAAATTAGATGCTAATAGGGAAACTTAGAGAAAACAAAGAAATGAATGAAAATTACTGAAATTTAAAGAAAATTTACAAAATTTACAAAATTAGAGTAAACTTTGGCAAAAATTGAAGAAGTAATGTTAAACATATGAAATTAAATATTTTTTTTACAAATAAAATAAATATAAAAATTTATGGAATTATGTTAAATTTTAGAAATTAATAAATTAGAGTAAAATGGGTTATAAATAGAGTAAAATTTAGTCTAAACTTAATGAAATTGTTGAAATTAGTGAAAATTACGTAAAATTATACAACTTAAGGAAATTATGTGAAATTACCCCAAAAAATAAAATATTATATTAAAAATAATCTCAAATTGTTAAAATTAGGCCAAAGTAAGCTATGAAATTAGGGAAATTACTAACAAATATGAAAAAATATAAAAATTGGGAGAATTATGCCATATTTTATAATTTAGGGAAGTTGGAGTAAATTATAAAAAAATTTGGCCAACATGACAAAATTAGGTAAACGAATCACAAATAGGAAAAGAGAGAAATTGGGTAAATTTAAGGAAATTAGTGAAAGTAGGGGAAATTAAGGGAATTAGAGTAAAATTAGGCAAAACTTATTAATATTAGACCAAGCTTGGTTAAATTATTAAAAAAAGTTATGAAATTATGGAAATTAGTGGAAAATAGGTGAAATTTTAGAGATTAGGAGAATAATGCCAAATTTTAGAAATTAAAGAAATTGGAGTAAAATTAAGTCAAATTTAATGAAATCAAGGAAAATAAAGACAAATATACACATTTTTTAATTATACATTTTAATTGAAATGATTTAAATCAATGAAATTTTACATACTTTTTATTTGATACCATTATTATATTTATCTTCATTTATTCCATAATTTTCATTTCATTATTATTACCATAGTTTACATTTTATTACTTATATATATTGTCCTGGTATGAATCAAGATCTAAAAACTTAACTTGTTATTTTTCACCACCATTATCATTTCCATATGTACATGTAGATATTAAGGTAATGACAAGATAGGATAATGGAAATTATTTTGAAGGGGAAGAGGTCCAAAATATTTACACTAATGTTTCTAAAAATATAAATATAATTTCCACAATTGGTGATATTATGAAGTGTGGAAAATTCATTATCCATTACCAATAGATTATATATTATTCCAAGTTTGGAATCAAAGTTAAACGTACAACAATCAAATAATATGCTAAGGTTGATCTTGTGTTCTTTAAATTATCAATTATTTATATCATGTCTAATACTTGATGTGGATCAAGTGTGTTGATATTTACTTTTTATTAAAGAGTGTGCAATTTCAAAAATTATATTTTCATGGTGAATTAGGGGTTTAATATTTAAAATTATCGCATGTGTTATTATTCAAATATAATTTAAACTTGAGAGGTTTCATATAGACCCAAAATAAACCTAACATATGCATGTTTATACTTACAGTGATGGGTTTCCTTATGCATTTAAAAATAGTTTGATTTCATCACTAGTACCCATATATGTAAGCATTACACATCTCCAATTATCTAATATAGAGAATGTGCTAATGAAAAATAGGATGACATGACTAAAATTTTACATTTTTATTTCATGGTAGATTAAATCTTGAATATAAATATGGTGAATAACTTCTTATTGAACCTAAATTTAAAGGGATATAAAAACTAATAAAATTCATAAATAATAAAATGTAGTTGAAAATGATGATTGATGTATATATTGGTTTTTTGAAACTAAAATTTGAAAATAATCTCATTTTATTTAGTATTATAAAGGCAATCTAATGTTATTGTAATTTATGCTATGTAAAATATAGTTTATTTCATAGTATATAGTTTTTGATCTATTAAATTATTCAAAATTCATTTTATAATTACTCATATATTAATTTTATGAACATGTTAAATTAATTTTAGAATGTAATTTTTTTTTTTAATGTTTTGGTGCATCATAAATTTATTGAATTTGAGAATATGCTAAATATAAAAAGTTATGATGCCATAAAAAAATATTTTTAAAATAGTAATGTGAAGGAGAAATAACAATGCATAGGTAGATATGAGAAGAATAGATGCAAAATAATATAGTCTAATGATTCACTTTGATTTATCATTTTTTTGAAATTTTAATTTTTTCGCTAGGATACTAGTGTCAGACTTCAAACACTAGCATCAATTCTTGTGTCTTGATTTTGATGTTTTTTTCTAGCTTAAAATATAGATCCTTTTTTGGAATAGTCAATTGTAGCTATTAGGATCCATTGTCAATTTAATGGTTTTTAGTTCATATCAGAAGAAAAGTGTTCCAAAATCATTATCTTACCCAAAAATATATGTCCTCAAATTATAGCATGCCACCTTAAAAAATAAGGGTTAGTGGGCTCAAGTGAAGTGGTTATCAGACTAATTTAGTTCTCCCCTTTATTTGGGATTGTATGTGAATAATTATGTAATATGTTAAATGTGAGTGCATCTAGTGATCTATCTTATAACTTGACAAAAAATTATCTTGGTATACTGTTTGAATGTTTCATACCTATAATAATATTGATCTTATGGCTGATATGGAAATAAGGAAGAATAGGGTAGTATAACTCAATTATGCAAATGATTTTCATTAGTGTAGTATGAAATTGGCTTGCTAGATAGATAATGAATAACCCTTGATTTGTATTTATACCAAACCTTTTGAAATAATCTCACATGATGGTTAAATAAGTGAAATAGGTTGGACTATACATATCATTATATTTACAATTTTGACCTTTTAGAAGGTACTAACATTAGCATCATATTTGGGGCACTAGTATTGATGTTAATGTCTTAATATGGATGCTAATATCCTATAGGGTAAAAAGCTTTTGAGCATCTATATTTGTATTTGCATAAATAAAATTAGGTTTTTTGTAGACTTTATTATATATATAGCATGTTTCATCATTATTTAGGGTCATACTATAAGATAATCAATTAGACATAGTGAGATGGTGAGTGTGATCCTTTCCATAGTAGAAAGGTAATAAATTGAAGGGATGATCCATGATAAGTATTTTTCAAGTGTACAAGACTAGTATTTCATATAAAATTAAATTTTATTATCTATATTTCCCCCCATAATAATGCATAAATATTAAATTATTAGATTAAAAGAAATGAATGTGTACCTCAACATGTACAAAACACCTTGTTTTTGCTTGAGCCCCATGTGAGTTTTTTTGTGTGTGCATTACCTACAACCAATATCATGTTGAAATGTAACTAGGGAATATAATATGAAAAATAAATTATTAAAATTGTTGAAATTAAAGATATCAAGGAATGAATACACCTATGTGTTGATGTAACCATGTTTCCCCTTCATACTTTACTTTGGTGATGATGATTCCTTGCTGAATAATTAGAAAGAGGTTCAAAACTAAACTTTTGAGATGTGAAGAAGGGAATTTGAGGGTGATCCTACCCCCAATTTGGTGTAAGGGATAGATATTTCAAGGCCATTGAGATCACTAAATCTCAATCACACAACTCAAATGTAAACATAATATAGCCAAGATCAAGTGGCGTAACCATATCAACCTTGAAAGGAGAGTAGTGTCTTGGTCATTGAGGGTTTTAAATATTGACTAACTATTCAATAGGGGAAACTATTATAGATAGATAAAGGCTCAATAAATGCATCTTGGAAAAGTCCTTACATCAATGTGTGTTGAGAAAGGCATGAAACTTTTTCATGCCCCCTAATCACATTTATTGTAAGTGAGGTATATTGTGAATATGTATCTTTTATTTGGTTCAATTCCATGACATATGCACCTTTAATGTGTCTCAATCTGAAGTATCTATAAAAGTGTAATCACTTATTTGTAAATGATATATGATATATGTCTCAAATATGAAAAATTATGTCCCAAATATATTAAGATCATTACCAAATGCATATGATTCTTTCCCAATCAAATATCTAAATCTATAAGCTATATCAATTTTTTCCAATTTTGCCAACTGTGTGTGTACTCATTTATTTATGAAATGAGCTCACTAATTTCCCCTCATTTTGAGATGAAGTGAATGCAATATCATATTCACATTATCTCCAAATGATAATACAACCATGTCATATTTGTATTAATCATGTATTAGGGAAACATATAGTGGTTTAATGTATAAGTATATGTATCAATGAAGCTCGTATTATCCAATCACAACAAGCCCTAAGATGAAAGATATGGAACGTGTAAACATTTAGGAATAATAAACACAAGCTCAAAAAAATAAAGAACACATAAGATCACTCAATGTCACACAAAATATTTCTAAGAAGACCATACAAAGGACATATTCATAT
>JARHVA010004339.1:1112500-1117500 GCA_037957365.1 Torreya grandis
GAAGTCCTGTTGTGCATCGAATTACTATAGGACCTATTATTTAAAGGTAGAATTTCAAATGGTAAATATATAAACTACATAAAAAATAAAAAATTTATGGCATATATCTCTATAGATGCATTTATGAGGTATTTAAGTCTCCTTATTCTAGATGTGACATTTAACTTACATATTGTAGTTATTTGGAAGAAAAATAATAATGTAGAGCTAGCATTCAGGAAGTGGATTTTTCTTAATGAGATGTTAATTATAAAATAACATAATAATACTCCCATCCCTATCACCTAAATCATAATCAGTATTTTCATATACATGGGATTACTGAACTGACTATTCAACCACCTGAGCATCCAATTCCTTCATTTAGGATGGGTACCCCTACTAGACCTAATCATTACTTCAGAGTGCACCTATACATTAGGAGAGGTGATAAATGCTTGTATACATGAACAAATTCTATATAAGGACAAGAGGCCCCAAGGGAGAAATTTTTATATGATGTCATACCTACTAGATACATTCATGATAAATAGTGTAAAGGCATAATAGGGTTTTATAGAGCCCAAACCCTAATTTTATCAAGAATAAAATATGTGAATTTTATTCTTTCATTCAAATATATGCCTATGTAAGTAACATTTAAAAAATTATAGAGAACATCTACCCTCAAGTTTGGATGGCTATTCATGGCCAACTTTTGGCTAGGGATTCACCTAGCATTACTATAATAATCACCAATTTGGGTGACTATTGGCTCTAGCCTGATTATACAATAATCATGATTACTAGGCATGGGGTGGACCCTCTTTAGCTTTCCAAGTTCATTCCTAAAAAACTAGCCTAAGAATATTCTACCTTACAAATATGGAATGGTATAGATGAAGATTTGATGAAGAGTAAGAAAAGCACTTTCCATAAATCCCATATCATTATTGGGAGGATGAAGTATATAATCAAGAGGCATTTATATGGAATCTGGGAATGCAAGGAGAGCTTATTCATTGTATAATATTACCCATAGGTATTGGGACCCTCATGGGAGAGTATAGAAAAATATTCACAACCTTAACATCCCATACAAATATGAGTCATTTGACCATGACTTCCTATTCCTTAATAGCAATGATGATGAGGAAGTAAAGGAAATAACATTAGCAATGGGCTTATGAGTAGAATTTTTGATGGTGATATAAGTTGACCACTCCCTTACACTCTATCAAGCTAAATTTAGGATCCCACTTCTAGGGGGATGGAGATCCTTTGACTTCTAGTGTATTAATCCTTATAAATAATGAGCAAACCAAGGTCAAGATCCCCAACATACATCAGTGGTTGAAGAATAATAATGAAATCAAGAGAAACTTGTAGGGGAAACATTAGTTGTTGAAGAAAATGAATAAAAAAGAGATAAAAAAGATACCCACCACTACATAGGAAGAATAAGAACTGACTCCTTCGTTTCAAGCATCTATTATTGAAATAAGGAGATTTAAACAAGAATTAGTGGAGGAAGTAACACAAGAAAAGGACACCACAATTAGGGAAGAGGTTGGGATCATTTTCCTAGATTCTTTTGATGAGGAAGAAATGCCACCTATTGTGGTAGCTTTAATAACCCTAACATCTAGTATAACTCTTCCCCTCATTCCCAACAAGTGATTATTCCATAAGTTAAGAATACAACATTATGCTATCAAAGGAAAATAAGATGGGAGAAACCTTAGACCCAATCAAAAAAAGTAACTAGTAGAGAGGCATAAGCTCTAAGTGAAGGTGATTGAATTCAAGAGGTGGATGAGGAAGAGTTATAGCAAGCCAAGGTCTTGAGCTTACAAATACTAAAAATAAAGGTATCCCTCAATGGTGATCATTCTTGTAAGGGTGCTCTCTTCACTATCTCCTTAGGAATTTATTCTCTAATGTCATTTATGGTCACTTTTACCATATCATTTCTAGTTGTTTTCACTTTCATTCATATGAAATCACTCTCTTTTGGTCTTCTTTTCATGCACCTTGTTATGACTATTTCTCACACCCCCTAAATTTTTTTCTAAAATTAATACTTTTTTACCTTAGAGATGACTCAGTCATGAAGTTTGAAATTGATTCGAGGACCCGGTCAATTAGTAGTATTTTTGGGTGCATATTTTCAATTATGTATGGATGATGATTGGTTGATGAATTCATGTTTATCTTTAAGTGGTTCCAAAGAGCATAAATGGACAAATGAATAAAATATGCATATGTATGTTCTCATTTTTGACATAATTGTGATCAGTCATTTTGATTTTTAATTTGAGAATGGTTTATCAAATCAATAAATCATCTATTTTATTATTAAATTATATTTAAAAGTTGATCATAATCATCATATGGTTCAATTAATGTATCCATCATTTTTATATAATATTTAGTAACAATACAATCAACATTTGAAATGTCAATGTGATTAAGGATGGTTTGAGAATTAGAATAATTAATTCATAAATATACAAAACATCCTACAAGCATTATAAGTTTAAATACTTCTAATATTAAGATTTTATTTTAATTTCCTAAGTCTAAATCAACCTAATTTTAAGGCCCTCATAATTATTCAAGACTATTATTTCAAAGATTAATATTTCAAGCCTATGTATTGAAGCATAAGTTTCAAAAGGTATTAAGGTTGTTGATTTGAAAGGTAATATGTATGAATTTATTTCAGGTCACCAAATTACATTAAATGGAATGTGTTTTGGTGTGTTGGCGTTCAAGTTAGAAATTCATTTGATGGTCAATCATGGCAAATTGAGTTGGAAACAGAGTTAATGTAAAGGTATATTCAAGGCTTTGAGATATTTGAAGGATATTTGGTAGAAATAAATAATTTATGGTGAGGATTACATGCCTTGAATGGTACATGTTGATAATGAGTTTAGTAAAGGTTTTGGTGATTTCTAAGTTTGATTGTTTTGGTGATCAATTTGGTAGAATTGCTAAGTACATCTTCCATTGGATGAAGCCAATATTAATTGGAAAAATGAGCAAGGTGGTTACGATGATGCATGGAAAGTATAAATAGGTTGGTTTTCACCTTTTTAGTCTCTTTTCAAAGCTTTCTCATAGAAAGGAAACTCTATCAATTTGGATTTTGAGTTATTTTGAGTTGCAGAGAAGGATTGCAAGCAGAAGAAGCACATCTAGGTATACCTCAAGTAATATAAATAAGTTTGAGGAATGTTTTTCTTGCTATTTATAATAGTTTTTATGGTTTCATGGTAAGAATATGATCATATCCTACATATTAACAAATTATGAGTCAATTTTTGGGCATTCATGTTTGAGAAGTTTATATGATGTTTTCAGTTTCATGGATTTAAAGTTTTGATATAGATGGTTATATTGAAGTGAATGGATTTAAGCTTGGTATAATATTAGCATGGGATAATAAAAATGGATTTACCAGTTCAATCATAAGTTTTGATAATATATGAGATTTGTTTGTTGAATATGAGTTCAATTTTAGCTTCAGTTTCATTGATTGTTTTGACATTCACTTTTCAAAGCATATTTTTTTGAAATTTTTAAAGATAAGCTCTATGAAAATGATTAAAGGTTATTTTGGCATGTTTGACATATTATAAAATTATTAAATTAGTATATTTGACATGAAAATACATTTTATCACATGAAAACTTTCTATAGTCTCATATATTTGTGGGTTTTAAATGAAAGACTTTGCATGATTTTATAGTGGGTCAAGTCTCTAAATAATGGAAAGTTTTATCAGACTTTGTTTTTTTATTCTATGCATAATAAAATTTATATAGTGTAAAATATTAAGGAATCTAAAGAGTGTTAAAAGGTTTTAGATTTTTAAATATTTTTTATCTTGAAATATTTGAAAATCAAATGCATTTAATAGTTTATGGGTGCCAGAAATGATTTTGAGGACATGTTTAGACATTCAGGGTTTTTGTCTCAAGTTTTATATTATGATTTGAAACACTTGTAACCTTATTAAGATCTGTTAAATTTTATATAAGATTAATTTAGTATAAATTTAGGAGTATTACATAGAAGGATTAGTGGTTTCTGTTTGGAAGCTATTCCTTTTTTCCCTCTTTTGGAGTTCTGGATTTTCTCTAAGATAGATGAAAAGATTGTTCAAATATTAGAATTTATACATAATTTTTAAAAAGGAATACAATTATGTTAGATGTTTTATTTATGTAAATGGTTCCTTTCAAAGATGCATACAAAAATTTTACATAGTGTGTAAAGATGATAAAATTTTGGCAGATCATATTTGATTTGTGTTTAAGTTAAAATTTAGAAGACCTAATGATAGGGTTTTAAAGTAAGATATTTTTGGAAAGATTATAAATAATCCTTAGTATGGTCAGCCATGATGTAGAGAAACTATCAGAAGATGGTTCTAATATATTAATATAACTATATTTATTATGATTAAAGCTATAACTTGCATGAACCATTTAGTTTCAAATCTTGTAAGGATAAGTCTCCATATAGAATTATAGTTGGCTTAACTTTGAACATAATGAAATTATTGCTATATTTCCACCTTATTTTTGAAATCTTATGTTTTTTTTTGAAATTAGATGTTAAAAATAAAGGTTTTATGAAGAAATTGTGATATGTATTTCTCAGCTTGAAATATTGTTTTGAATATACTTCTACGAAGACTATTTGAAATAATACCTTCAAAAATTATTCTTAGTTTAATATAATGTTTGATAGGTGAAACAATGATAAAGAACTTAGGTAGAATATATTTTTTGAGGGTTCAAGTATTGAGAATTTGTGATTTTTCATTTTTGATATATAGTGAAGATAGGAGATCAGTGAGTTATGTAAGAATATTTAAAAAATAAAATTATGATATTAAAATTTCATTTTGGGTAATTATTTTGTTTTAAGAGATATTTTGGTGAAATCAAATAGATTTTAGTTGAAATGGCTTAGTTTGTTATGATAATTTGATAGTATAGAGGTTT
>JARHVA010004339.1:1125000-1260000 GCA_037957365.1 Torreya grandis
TCCATAATTATATCTTAGATATAGGTAGTTTGAATAATATAATGCCTAAATTCATTAAGATCAATTAGTCATATCTTATGAAATTGATAATAAGGAACTTACTAGATTTGATTTTAGACAAACTAAAAGTTGTAAGTTTAGAAACATAGTCATTAAGATTTCCCAAGGTGAAATAACTAGATTCATGACTAATGTCCAAGTTTTAAATATTTTTAGTAATTATGTTATGTTGCTAGGAAGAGACTGGTTAAAATAAACTAGTGCTTTTGTTTGAAAATATATTACATGGGTGCCTATTAGTAATGAATTTTCTTTCATAAAAAGAGAAGATTGGTCTAGGTCACCTATTGAATCTACTTATTCCACTATTTTTTTATGTTGAGACTAGAGTTGGGACTTATGAATTAATGAATTTAGATGAGCCAGAAAATCAGTATGAAGAATTCTTTGAAAAGAATATTCTATGGTCACTTTATATTTATGGAGCTTGTTCTCAACAAGGTAATGGCGATAGAATCTTTCTAACTTCTCATATTGGTAAAAAAAAATTTATGTTTATAAATTATCATTTGAAAATACTAATAATTCTATAGAATTTGAAGCTTTATGTTTAGAATTAGAAAATGCCATAGAACTTAACATTAAATATTTAGAGGTCTTTGGATATTTTTAATTGTGTTGTTAGATAAGTTCAATTTTTTTTATAAATCTAATCAAACTCGTTTACATTGTTTTACACAAATTGTTTGGTATTTACTTGAGCATTTTAAGGCCTTCAATATCACTCATATTCTTAGAGAATTTAATATTAGAGTTGATAAACTTGTTATTTTTGCATCTAATCTAACTCTAAGTGAGCGTGAACCTACTATAGAATTCTCTTTTAAAGAAATTTTCCATCCTAAAATTCTTAACTTGAATGATAGTTGGCCTATTTTTAGTTGTGTTGAACACATATATTCTTTCATTATGGGTAATTATTTTGATCATGATGATTATGTACTAAGTTGTGGAGATTATTTGGAATTAAGTACTAAAAAATTCCCTGATAATTTGGTAAGTTTAGATTCTATGTTTATGCCTAATGATCAACCCAAGATTTATATAATGGAATAACCTTCAAAGAGAATCATAGGTGAAACAATTTCAATCAATCTAGGTACCAAAGATCATCTAGAATATGTTTATTTAGGAGTTCAGTTTACTACAAGTGAGAAAGTTAAATTCATTAATTTATTTAACAAATTCATTAATGTTTTTGCCTAGATATATAAAAATCTTAAAGGTTATGATACAAATCTTTTTAAAATTGGCATACATATAAAACCTACTATCAAGCCTATAAAGCAAAAAATATGAAGAATTAGCCCTTTGTTAAAGAACATCAATAACAAAGAGCTAGATAAAAAGATTGATGTTGGTGTCATTTTTCCTGTAACATATTCTAAATGGGTAGCTAATTTAGTGATGGTTAGAAATTAAAATGGTGACATTAGATTATTTGTTGATTTTAGAGATATAAATAAAGCTAGTATTATAGATAGTTTTTATTTACCAAGTATAGATCATATTTTACAATAAGCTATAGGATCATAAATGATGTCATTATTAGATGGATTTTTTGGTTATAATCATATTTTTATAAATCTTAAAGATAGACATAAGATAACTTTTACAACTCGTATAGGAACTTTTTCCTGTAATGGAATGTCTTTTGGATTGATGAATAAAGGAGCTAATTTTCAAAGAGATATGTGTAGTCATATTAAAATGAAATTTTTAAAACTTGAGAATGAATTGTGACACCCAAACTATAGGTCTCTCATACTCACTTACACAACCCAATTAGGCATGTTTTCATTGTTTCCTAGTCATCCAAATCCCTCTAGATTTAGCCCCTACTATCTTAGACTCCTCTCCCATGCATAGATATATACCCCAAGGTCCCTTTCCCACTAAAAATAGAAACATAAGTTGGACTATAATGTTGGGACCCAAGGTGTCCACTTTCTAGTGCTATTCTCTAAGTCCATAATAGCCTCAAATGGTCAAATTTTCCTAAATCCTTATCATTTCCCTTGTCAACCTAATGCGAGTTCATATAACCCAAGATCACTAGTTTCCCTATAAAAACCCATTAAAAGGTCATTTAGAAGGATTTGCAATCATTTAAAAGGCACAATCTATAAATATACTAAAGCACACTCAAGCAAATCTTCCTATTCTCTGCATATAGTCAACCACTATTATTTATAGCCTCTTCAAGCTCCCACACTAGTCATGAGTCATCTCAAGATTTCCAAAATTCATATACATTTGTATTTCATACATAAGATTGCATAATACACATTCAAATTGGGAAAACCAAATTGGCCTTTATCCCTCTTCAGAGTATTGGTATGTAGGTAGTGTGCCCACACATGGGATGTGATCACAATTTTAGTGCATATTATACACTAACCCCTTTCTCTTATTGAATTTTAGATCACCTATCAAGCATGAAGATGAACTAGGATCTTTGAAGACAAAATAAATTACACACAGAGCTTCAAGAACAACCAGGACTCAATATTTCAAGCACAGTGTCTCCCAGAGCAGATGAATAGAACCCAAAAAGTTGAGAAATCTTAGACACTAAGGACTATAGTGCCAAAACATGGACTACAGTGTTGGATCTCTCAGTATCCCATTTCTAGCACTCCTATCCTAGTAAAGAATACACTTTTAGTCCCTATTTTTTATAGTCTACCTAGCCATATCAACAATTTACATCCTCTATCTCCTCTATCTTAGCTTAGAATCAATTGAATTTACTCTCTATCCCCTTATTTGATATTTTTACAAATCAAGTACGCACTTCCAAATTTAACAAATTAGTAGGTTAATTAAGGCATATTTATTTATTGATTTTCCCCTTAATCTAGACCTCTTTACTATTTAGGAAATTAACCTCAATAGTTTCCCAATTTTGGTAAGATTCTTGAAGATAAAATCAATTACACATAGACCTTCTTGAATAAATAGGACTCAATATTTCAAGCATAGGTTCTCCCAAAGCAGATGAACATAACCTAAAAAGTTTAGAAAGCTTAGACACTAAGGACTACAATGCTAAAACTTAGACTACAGTGCTACACCTTTAGGTGTCCCATTTTTAGCACTCTTATCTAGGTAGAGAACAAACTTCTATATCTTATTTTTGATAGTTTTCCTAATTAGATTAGTAATTTGGAGCCTCTGTCTCCTTTGTCTTAGCCTAGAATCAACTAATTTTTACTCTTTATCCCCTTGTTTTCTATTTTTGGAAATCAATTAAACACTTCCAAATTCAATAAATTAGTAGGTTAATTAAGGTACATTTATTTAATAATTTTCCCCTTAATGTAGACCCCTTTATTATTTGGTAAATTAAACCTATAATTTTCCAAATTTAGTAAAATATTTGGTGAACCTGACTTTCTTTGAATTTTCAGACAAAAACCATAGAAACCCAAGGGTTAATTACTTGTGAATTTTTATAATATTTTTTTAGTTTTTATTGAATTTAAAAATTAAAAAATAAAAAATTAATTGAAAACTTTTCAATAATTCACTTAAACCCTGTTTGCAAATACTAAGTCCTATTTGCATACAAACACTTTCAAACCACTAGGAAAAATGTATTGCTAATTTTAGAAATATTTTTAGATTTTTCTTAAAAATTTCAAGCTCAATTATACAAATATATAGCAAAAATTTCAAATTATTTCAATAATTTTGAAAAAAAATCATTTCAAATGCCTAGTTGCATGAACCAAATCCCAGTAATTTTCAAGTAATATTCCACTTATTTTTTGAAAATTTTGATTGAATATTAAAATAAAAAAAATTGCTTCAAATTTCAAAAATTCATAGTAAATTAAAAAAAAGTTATTTGTCTCAAAACCCTAGTTGCATCTATTAGGTTCCATTCAAGCAAGAAATTTCTCATAATTTTTTGAATTTTATCTTGAATGCTTAGCTCAAAAAATCAATTTCAAATTCAAAATTTCATCATATTTTGAAAATAATATTTTTTAAAAATCCCCAGTTGCATATATTAGTTCCTACTTTGCTTTTTATGGTATTTCTTTACATGTTTGGCAACTTCATATCCTTTTTTATGCAAATTCTAAACTACTATTTTAGAATTTTATGTTTATTATATCCAATACTTTCCATTTTTAGTAGATTACCTATTGCAAATTATTGCAAAACATTTAAACACATTTAAAATTGTTTTCCCACTTTAAAAATGGCTTGATATACCAAGCTTTGATGAAACTTATAAAAGAGAGCTTCAAGAACTCTTAACCAAACACCAGATATACAATATGACATGATTAGAATCCTTTAAGAGGAAAAAGAAAAGGTAACAAATGATCAGTCTTATAAAACCATAGAGACACCAGTTGCACATGAAACTATGGGGGTAACTATGTCACAACAACCCCTATAGCATCCCAACCTTTTTCTATGCCACCAACTATAGCTATTACATCCCTATCTCCTAATTTAATATCCCTTGTGCAAGAGATTCAATCTCTTCAATCCAAGGTGTAACATCTTGAGCAAGGTAACACTAGATCTACATAGGCATTAGAATCCTTCACTCTATTACATACACCTTTGACATGACATATAGATACTACACCCTTTTCACCTCAATTTGTAAAACCTAAGCTCACTCTTTACAATGGCAAGGGTGATCTAAAGACACATTTGAGAGCCTTTCATGTTGTATGTTTGGGTTATGTACCATATGACTGGCTATTAACTAAGTTATTTCTCAAGAGCCTCAAGGATTATGCATTACAATGGTTTTAAAGTCTACCAAATCAGTCAGTTAATGCATTCAATCCTCTTACCGACATGTTCCTCTCACATTTTAGTATCAATATTAGTAATAAAGTTTCATATGCCCAAATTGTACAACCAAAATAGAAATAAAATGAGCCTCTCACTGAGTATGTTATCAGATACAAGACCATATTGGATAAAATGAATAACCCTATGGAAGATTTGGAGTTATAGGACCTCTTTAAATAGAGTCTTCTACCAATTTTGTAGAAGACAATCATGGTCAAATGTTTCTTTTTTTTCACTAGATTGTGTCACTCTTTAAAAGAAAGAGAAATCAAACTCATTTTAATGGGAAAAATTTAAGTACAAAAGTGCATCAGATTTAACTAATAAGAGTAACATCAATTCCCCATATAAGGTCAAATTCAATGATAGTAAAGGACCAACTTAGTAGATAATTAATGCAACCTCAAAGCCCTCATAGAGAGTAACTTTATCAACACTTCCTCGATGACGTTCTACAAATCTACTAGTTCTTCCAACTAGAGTTCTACAATAATTATTAGAATGTAACATCATATCTCTTTCTCTTATTAGATAAATTTATCCCATAATTCCTCTTCCATGGGGATATGACTAGAATGTATTTTGTGACTATCACAGGGAACCAAACCATACTACAAATAGATGTATTAGTCTCAGGCATAAGATATATGATCTAATTGATGGAAATAAAATTGATCTCAGCACCTCAGCTGATCCTCCTCTAGCTAAATCAATGCAAGATAATTCTCTAAAAATATTTTTAGATCCATTTATATAGCATGGCAAGTTAGAGACATAAGACACATAAGGTGCCCATCATGCATATCAAGCACATCGTCCACTAGTTACATAAAGGACACTAGCAATTGATTCACATCCATTAAGCCACAAAATTAGTATTTTTAATTTTAGTATTCTAATTTGGCCTTTCATCTCCTTTTATGAGTAAGATATTATTGAGGGTGACATATATTATCACATCCTCTTCATTAGATATTTTATTCATGGTCATCCCATTCTAAGTGTTCTAATTGATAATGGATCTAGCATTAACATGTGTACTATGACACTACTTCAACACTTGGGTTATACAGAGAAAGATATTACTCCAAAAAATATAGTTATCAGTGGTAAAATGGACATAGTCAAACTACATTGGGTGAGATCCTCATTCCTTAACAATTTGGTCCTACACACATGACCACCTCATTTACTATAGTTCTTAGTGCATGATTTTTTGACATGTTACTTGGTAGACCCTGGATATAAAAACTTCGAGTAGTTCCATTTACAATACATTAATACATGGAATTCATTCATGCTAATCAAGCTATCATAGTTATTAGAGTTCCATATGAGTTGACACTTTTAGTTTTAGAGCTATTTTTAGTTCCATTCCTAGTTCTATCTTTGCCACTAGTTTTTCCTCCAATTTAACATCAAACATAGATATGATATCCATAACTAGTACAGAGGGTTCATACACCTCCACAAATTCAAGATTCTAGATAGATTTTAGCTATAGTATTCACACCCAGAGCAATTTCATTGAGATCTCATGCATCTACACATGTTTAGTGAGTTTATCCTACTTCTAGATGGATCCCTAAGAGCCCTACAACTACATCCAATTCTCAAAATTATAGAGGGTCCCCATAGTTAGTTTTTACTTTAGATATTTTAGAGCATTTACAACATATACAACTTTTAGAGCCACAGACTCAACATTTCCATCGTGCTTCATGATCACACATAATTCCACTTTTTGATACAAGACACAATGACACGGAGTCTCATCTAAGACTTATCGATTAGTATCATTTCCTTCTATTATTTATTATACATAGTTTCCTTTTCTTAATTATACATAACTCAAATATTTTAAAATATAAAAACAATATAATATTTCAAAAATATAAGGACATGACAATTGTATGCATCATCTATGTTTTACATTGCTAACCATTATGATAGACTTACATTACATTGCTCTACGCTATTATTTATCAATTTATATTTATTACCAGGCTTCACTTGATCTTTTTTGAGTGTGTGTAGTACATCTAGATCCTTGATTGCTTCACTCCACCCATCAAGGGGTTATCCTACTTTTACATTCTAGCTACATATCGATACATCTACCCATTAGGGGCATACTCTACATGGATACACCATCTAGGTTATATCATTCTTACACTATAACTCTAAAAATCTTATTTTAGTACATTCCTTACACAAATATCACATCAACATCCATTAGTATATATCACACTTTTATATTTAATAGCATATACATTAGCCTTGTATTACATATCCTATATACTCTTTGTTCTTCCTTTCCATAGTTAGATACATGTTTATATTTATATTACTTTGTATGCTTTCACTCTTCACTTTGATTAGCTAGATGTGTTTGTATTTTCTAGTTCTTGTTTGTTTCCTATGTCTGTTTACGGACATTTTGCCAATGTCCTTTTTTCTTGTCTATATGTGTATGCCTTTGGACACTTGCCAATGTCATTTGTGTGTACCTTTCATGTGCTTATGTGCCTTGTGTCAATATTTTCTTGTAACCATCGTGTGTGTATGTGGAATTTGAACATGACTTGTATGCCTTATGTGCTTATTTTGCCCCTTTACCACCAGTGCATGTTTCTTGCTTCTTATTTTATATGCTTGTTGTTTTATTACTTATCTTTATGTGCAATGCCATGATTCAAATCATGAATTTACATTATATTTTAAATTCCTTGATGGACATCATGTTCCATCGCTCTATTATACTAATAGCTAACAACTAACATTTCAAATTCAAGTTTACTTTTATGCACATGTTATTACATTGGTATATCTATCTAGGCATACCCCTGTGGATATAACAATCTCTCTCTATTTTTTTTTTATATCTTGAGATAATGTATATCAATGATATATCAAATGTTTTTATAGATTAACGTAATTGCAGGCCTTCTTTTTCTAAGGGCACTCATTGTAGGGTCTTCATTTCTACCCTCAGAAGAGGGGGAAATACATAGAGGTTTTGTCATAGAGATCAAAGCTCCCAATGGTCAATAAATTATTTTTATAACAATAAAATTTAGAATTTAGAACTTAGCATAGGTAAATTAGACTAGGTAGATAGTAGAGAATCTAGATCAGTCATCAGTTTTGGCTCTAGATAAGAGAACCAAAAATGGGACTACAACATTGGAACCCAAAGTGTCTAATTTCTAGCACTATTGTCTAAACAACATAATATTCATATTTTTTAGAACCAAGTATAGAGGTGAGTTTAGTCATAGTTTTACCAATATAGTTCAATCCAAAAATCAATAGGTTTTAGCACTTATTTCACAGAGAGAATCTAGATAAAGAGGGCATCATGCATGGCCTGAGGGTTTCCATTTTTTCATTTAGACATAGAAGTTGTTACAATTTTTAGTTTAGAATCTATGTTCCAAATACCAGTTATTGGGGGCAATGTGCGTGGTAGATGGACCTTCTCTATTTCTAAGTTTATAACATTTTCTTGCATATTCCTAGTAGTTGCATGCCTTAATTTATCTAAAGGTGGTTGTCATCACTTTCAAGTAAACTTTCATAAAAGTTTTCTTTCCACATACCCAAGTTCCCAAGTGGCTTCATAAGCCTTGATTCTATTTTTAGGAGGGGCTTCTATACAAGTCCAATCTCCATCTTTTGAAGTGGCCAACATTGGCATAGTTTCCAGTTTACATTCGGCTATCCTAGCCAAGTTTTTTAGACCACAACACATTCACGGGTGCCATGAGCCATCTCATATGACATTCATCTATACTAGTATTATCTCATTCAGCTTCATATTATAGGGTAATTATTGAGCCAAAGGTCTAGCTAACTTTTGTATTCTTGAGCCACTTATTTAAAGGGATTAAACACATGGTCCATACATTGATTAATACATGCATGATTCATTAACTTCACATAGTTGGTGATGATGGAGCCAAAATGCCTACCTTTGCATTATTGAGTTAACTTCTAGGGGATTGAGCACTCATCTCATTTGTTGATATAAGTCTTGGTTCAACATATTTCTAGCATTACCTAGCACAACCCAACAATGTAACAGGTTTTATATTGGTTCATGTACCTACTGAGGTTTATTCACTCCTTTCTCTTCCTTCCTCTCTATTTACCTAGATTTATACATTATTATTTTATATATACTATATTTAGTAAGAACTAATATACTTTCACTTTTATTTTTTTAGACTTATACAATAGAACATGCTCTCACTACACATAACCCAACATCACATAACTTCTTGGGCTTAGCCTCATAGGTAAGTTCAGGATACTTCTCTTTATTTCCTTATCCTAGTATTTCACATTATTTTATAGTTATAATAAAGGGGGGGGGGGGAATTTAGTCATACTAAAATGTAATGTGTACAAATTGACCATGACTTGTGACACCTAAACCATAGGTATCTCCTACTCCCTTATACAACCCACTTAGGCAAGTTTTCATTGTTTCTCAATTATCTAAAGCCTTCTAGATTTATCCCCTACTATCTTGGACTCCTCTCCTAGGTATAGATCTATCCCCTAGGGTCCCTTTCCCCTAAGATGATAGTGTTATAATTTGGACAAAAATGATGGGACCTAGGGTGTCCACTTTCCAGTGTTGTTTTCCATGTCCATAATATACTCAAAATGGTCATATTTTCCTAAACACTTATCTTTTCCCTTGTTAGCCTAATGTGAGTTCATATAACCTAGGATCATTAATTTCCCTATAAAATTCCATTAAAATTTAATTAATAAGGGTTTGAAATCATTCAAAAGGCTCAAGCTAGAAATATACTAAAACACATTTAAGCAAATCTTCCTATTCTCTACATACAACCAATCACTATTATTTCCAACCTATCTAAGATCCCACACAAGTCATGAGTTGTTTCAAGCTTTCCAAAAATTACATACATAAGATTTCATAATACACATTCAAATTGGGATAAATACATTGGCCTTAAACCCTCTTTGGATATTGGTATGTAATAGCATGCCCACACATGGGGTGTGTTCGCATGTTCAGTGCATATTATACACTAACCCCCTTTTCCATTTGAATTTGATATCACCTATCAAGTATGAAGAAGAACTAGGATACTTTAAGACAAAATCAATTACACATAGAGATTTGTGAACAACTAAGACTCAATATTTTAAGAATAAGGTCTCTCAGAGCAGACAAATAGAACCCAAAAAGATTAGAAATCTCAAACACTAAGGAATATAGTGCCAAAACTTGGAATACAACATTGAACCACTAGGTGTCCCATTTCAAAGACTCTTGTCTAGGTAGAAAATAGACTTTTAGATCTTATTTTTGATAGTCTACCAAACCAAATCAATAATTTGTATTCTCTATCTCATCTGTCTTAGCCAATAATCATCTAAGTTTAACTCTCTATCCTCTTGTTTGCTATTTTTAGAAATCAATTAAATAATTCTAGATTAAATAAATTAGTAGGTTAATTAAGCCATATTTATTTACCAATTTTATCCTTATCTTAGACCCCTTTACTATTTAGGAAATTAGACCTATAGTTTCTCAAATTTATTAAAACACTATGCATGTTGCTATTGATGATTTCATTGGCATTGTAATTTTTTTTATTTAGATGATCTCACCATTGATTCTAAAAAGAAATAGATCACCTTCATGAAGTTTTCACAAGATTTAGAAAGTATGGTATTTATTTGAATCCAAATAAATAATTTCTTAGTGTTACCAATGGTATGTTATTAGGACATATTATTTCAAAATATGGCATTTTTATAGATCTTGAATGTATTAAAGATATTAAACAATTTCCTCCTCGCAAGGATCAATCTAGTTTAAAGTCTTTCTTTGGTAAATTTTTTTTTATAAGAAATTCATATCAAATTTTACTGAGAATTCTAATCCTTTAGGATTATTTCTTAAGAAAGATAAAATTTACACTTAGGATGAAGGTGTTGATTTAGCTTTTAATAGTGTTAAAGATGTCATTGCAAGTGATCTAGTACTTTCTAAACATGATTTAAAATAACATTCATTATTTATGTTAATTCTACTAAAAATGCCATTGGAGATGTAATAACTCAAGAATTTGAAAATAATTAATAAAAACCAATCGATTATATGAGTCAAGTTTTTAAAGTTGCAGAAACTAAGTACCCCCTTATTGAGATTTTTTTTTTCTCATTGGTTTCCTCTTCGATTAAATTTCAATATTTGTTGATGGGAATCAAAAATTTTATGTGATATAATGTACCTATTTTATCTTATAATTTAAAATAACCAACCATTTAAGGAAGGCTTGCTAGGTGGATTTTACATATTCAGGAGTTTGATCTTGAATTTGAAACTTCAAAAATAATTAAAGGTAACGATTTGGAAAAAAATTTAGCTAAAAATGCTTCTTCAGATATTAATTTTTTTATTTTTGTTAGTTGATGATAATAAACATGTGAAGCCTCATTTAAAGACCATGAATATTGCTGCTTTTATAAAAAAAAATTAAGATTGGTCTTTAGATAAATGAATGGGATTGTATGGTAGCTGAACATAATTGGTATCATAACTTAGTTTATTATTTTTAAAATTAGTACTATCCCAATAATTTTGACAAAAATCAAAGTCATTTTTATGTTTAAAATCTTTAAATTTTATTTTGTTCAAAACAATTCTCTTTTATCGAAATAGAGATGGATTTTTATTGAGATGTCTTACACACAATCAAACACAAAAGGTGCTTAGAGGTTATCATGAAGGAAACTATCATGTAAATTATGATATACAAAATAATTATTATAATATTTTAAGAATAGGTTATTAATTTCCTAATTTTTCTTAAGATGATAATAAGTTAGTTCATTCTTATATGCCATGTCAATTATTTGTTAGTAGGAATAAGTTACTTGCAATGACATTAAACCCTGTTATTTGTAAAAAAAACATTTATGAAAAGGGGCATTGACTTTATTTCATATATACACCCACCTTAATATACTTTTCATATGTATATTCTAATAGCCATGGATTATTTCACTAATTGTCCTGAGGCCAAAGCATTTACGAGGTCTATAATATGTGAATTAATCTCATTTTTAGAAAATTAGATTTTTTATAAATTTGGATTTCCTTATGAAATAATTTTTGATAATGGATCTCAGTTTATTTCAAATGAATATCTATATTATTTTGGAAAATATTCAATTATATCTAGTCATTCATCCAAATATTAACCTCTAGGTAATGGTCAAGCTGAGTCAACAAATAAAAATCTGATTTCAATCAAGAAGAAATTAGTTTGTGATAATAAAAGGAATTGGAATCTTAAATTTTTTGAAGATTTTTTAGTTGATAGGACTATATTCAAGGTTAAAACTGGTTATTCACCTTTTATGTTAGCATACAGATTCAAGGCCACCTTACCAATAGAACTTCAGATTTCTTTAGCTAAAACTATGTTGCAATATGTTGCTAAGGACACAAATTTAATTGAAAATAGGTTACATGATTTAGTACCTATTGATGAATATAAAGCAACAACATCATATAAATTATAAAAAGTTCAGTAAAAATTCAAAAAAAAAAAATTTTAATAAAATGTTTAAAGTTGAAGATTTTGTTTTGTATTGGCATAAAGCACACGAAGATCTTGAAAAACATCACAAATTTGACTCATTATGGTTTCATCTTTATAGAATTCCTATTACACTTGGAAATAATGCTTTTTATTTAAAAGGTATTGAGATAAATTGGTTGCATTACTTTGTTAATGGCCATCATTTGAAATTATTTCATGATTATCTACTTTTAGTTTTGTTTGTTTCTTTCATTTTTTGTTTTATTTTTGGTTTTTGCTTATGTTTTGGTTATATTTATTTAGTTTTTTGTTTGTATTACTATAACTTACTTTTTAAAAGGATCAATGAGGGTTACAAATGGGAGATTATCACATTATGAAAAAATACTATGAGGATGCTACAGATCTACTAAGTATTAATTATTTTTAGATATTACTCATCATAAATTCAATTTTATTTATACATAAAAATATATGTTGAGTTGTAGCTAGTTGTTCAATTATTACTTAATTTTTAGATTGTGTACGTAAGGTAGTTGTATTAGGTTATGCATCCAACCTAAACTTCCCTGCTATATCATTCCTTTTATTCATGACATGCTAGCTAAACAATTCATCCCTTATATAAGTTCATTATAAAAGGGGTTCATGCATAGATACTTGAGAAATGATTTATCTAGATCACACTCTCAATAATATGTTTTATCAATAGGCATTTTATTGCTACTTAAATTCATTACACAAAACAAACTAGCAAGGTCACTAGTGTTATGCTTGTTTCCCACACCCCCTCAATTTTTTCAAAAAATAATACTTTTCTGCCTTAGAGTTGCCTCAGTCATGAAGTCTAAAACTATGTCAGAGATTTGGTCAATTATTAGTATATTTGGATGCACATTTTCAATTATTAATTGATGATAATTGGTTGATGAATTCATGTTTATATTTAAATTATTTTAAAGAGAATAAATGGATAAATAAATAAAATATTAATATGTATGTTGCCATTTTTGAGATAGTCACGATTAGTCATTTTGTTTTTTAGTTTGAGAAAAAAAATTATTTATAGTTTATCAAATTAATAAATCATATGATTTATTATTAATATTTATTTTAAATTCGATCATAATCATCATATGGTTCAATTAACGGATCCATCATTTTCATACAGTATTCAATGATAATACAATTGATATTTTGAAATGTTGATGCAATTAAGGATGGTTTGAGAATTGGAATAATTAATTACTAAAGATAATAAAGATCCTACAAGGGTTATAAGCTTAAATACTTCATAATATTATATTTTATTTTAATGTCCTAACTCTAAATCAACCTAATTTGAAGGCCCTAGTGACCATTCAAGACTATTGTTTCAAAGATTAATATTTCAAGTCTACGTATTGAAGCATAAGTTTTGAAAGGTATTAATTTATCAATTTTAAAGGTAACATGTATGACTTTGATTCAATTCATGAACTTTATTGACATGGTATGTGGTTTGGTAATATGGAATTTGAGTTGGCAATTCATTTGATGGTTCATCGTGGCACATTGAGTTGGCAAAGGATTTAATGATAAGGCATATTAGAGACTTTGAGATATTTGAAGGAGATTTGGTGGAAATAAATAATTTATGATGAGGCATACATGCCTTAGATGGTAGATGTTGGTAAGGATTTTAGTAAAGGTTTTGGTGATTGCTAATTTTGATTGTTTTGCTAATCAGTTTGGTAGAATTGCTAAGTATATCCTCGATTAGATGAAGCCAATAGGAATTGGACACATGAACAAGGTGGTGATTACAATGAGGCATGTCAATTATAAATAGGTTAGTTTTCATTATTTTAGTCATTTTTTAAATCTTTATCATGGAATAAAAACTCTATTAGTTTAGATTTTAAGTGGATTTTGAGTTGTTTTGAATTGAAAGAAAGATTGTGAGCAAAAGAAACACTACTAGGTATGCCTCAATTAATATAAATAAGTTTGAGTGACAATCTTCTTGTTATTTCAAATAGTTTTTATGGTTGTGTGGAAAGAATATGATCTTAGCCTGCATGTTAATGATATTTTGAGTCAAGTTTTGTGCATGCATGTTTAAGAAGGTTATATGATGTTTTTAGTTTCATGGATTTAGTATTTTGAAATAGATGTTTATATTGAAGAGAATGGATTTAAGCTCAGTATTTTTTTACCATGAGATAAGATAAATGGATTTAATAGTTTGAGCATAAATTTTGAGAATATATGAGATTTGTTTGTTGAATATGAGTCCAATTTTAGCTTTAGTTTCATAGATTGTTTTGAATTTCACTTTTTGAATTGTTTTTGTGGGAAATTTTTAAAGATAAGCTCTTTGTAAATGATTAAATGTTATTTTGGTGTGTTTGAAATATTATAAAATTATTACATTAGTGTATTCAACATGAAAATATGTTTTCTTAGATTAAAACTTTCTATAGTCTCATATATTTGTAGGTTTCGAAGGAAAGACTTTACATGATTTTATAGTGGGTGGTCGCATCTCGAAATAAGGGAAACTTCTATCAGACTTTATTTTTTTTATTTTATGCATAATAAGGTTCATAAAGTGTAAAATATTGGAGAATTTAAAGAGTGTTCAAAGGTTTTGGATTTTGAAATATTTTTTATCTTGAAATATTTGAAAATGAAATGTGTTCAATAGTTAAGGGGTACCAAAAATGATTTTGAGGACATGTTTAGACATATGGGGTTTTTGTCTCAGGTTTTATATTGTGATTTGAAACATTCGTATCCTTATTAAGATCTATTATATTTGATATAAGATGAATTAAGTATAAATTTAGGATTATTAAATAGAAGGCTTAGTGGTTTCTATTTGGAAGCTATTCTTTGTTTTTCCTCTTTTGAAGTTCTTGGTTTTCTCAAAGACAGATGAAAATATTTTTCAAGTATCAAATTTTATAGATTTGAGATAGAGTCTTTGAGTTCGGACATAATGTTTGAAAATAATACAATTATGTTAGATTTTTTATTTATGTGAATGGTTCCTTGCAAAAATGCATAAAAAAAGCTTACATATTGTGTAAAGATGATGAAATTCTGGTAGAACATTTTTTATTTGTGTTTTAGTTGAAATTTTGAAGACCTATTAAATTGTATTAGGGTTTTAAAGTGAGATATTTTTGGAAATATTATATATAATGCTTAGTATGGTTAGGTAATGTAGAAAAACTATCAGAAGATGAATCTAATATATAATTGCAACTATATTTAGTATGATTGAAGCTATAACTTGCATGAACCATTTTAGTTTCAAATATTGTAAGGATAAGTCTCCATACAAAATTATAGTAGGTTTAACTTCAATCATAATGAAATTATTATTGGATTTGACCCTCAGTTTTGAAGTCATAGGTTTTGTTTTGAAACAAGTTATTAAAATAATGGTTATATGAAGAAACTGTGATATTTTTTTCTCAATTTGACATATTGTTTTGAATATGCTTTTGTAGAAATTTTTAAAAATAATACATTGAAAAATTATTCTAAATTTAAGATAGTGTTTGATAGGTGAAAAAGTGATAAAGAATTCAGACATAATATATTTGTTGAGTGTTTCAGTATTGAGAATCTGTGCTTTTTCATTTTTGATATATAGTGAAGATAGGAAATCAATGAGTTATGTCCGAATATTTTTAAAATAAAATTATGATATTATAATTTTATTTTGGGTACTTAGATGGTTTTAAGTGATTATTTGGTGAAAAAAATAGATTGCAGTTGAAATGGTTCAATTTGTTACAATAATTTTATAGTACAAAGGTTATTTGTTGATTTCAAAATTAAGTCTATTTTCATTTTAAATATGCACATGGTGATTTTTAGATAGTATTTAGGATGTATAGATAGGATAAACCAAGATCAGATATGAGTAATGATAATAGAGAATGGGGTCATAATTATGATAATGTAAATTAGTAAAACCAAATAAAAATTTCCCAAGTGGTGATTTTTGAGCTAGGAGATTTATCCCTAGATTTCATAGGGGTGATAAGATGTCTATTCACTTTAATGAAATAGATCATGAGTTTTATAATGTCTTAAATAATATATATTTCAAACCTAAAAATAATATGGGTAACCAAGGATTTTATGGACATAGGTTTGGTGCTAAGACTCCTTCACATAGTAGTTCCTCACACCATTATCAAAGTAATCCACATCACTTACCTATCAAGTCACCCACACTTAAAAAAATTAGCTTATTGTTGAACCATAACTTGTTCATGGAACCACTTATATTTATATTAAAATAACATATGCTAAGAATTTATTAATATTGCCTTGTCTTTAGTTTTTAATGAGCCTTCATCTTCTCTAAGGGAACGGATTTTGGGATGTAGGAAATTAAGTTTATAAAAACCTATTTTAGCTGGTAGAAAATGTATGATTGAAATTTATTCAAGTACTTCACATAAATTATTAGACAACTAAAATGATATATATTTACATGTTCAGGTCAGATTTATCAAAAGGTTTAAGCTAGAGATAGATGACCCCTTAACTAATTTAGAATAAAATTTGGTCCACCTTCCATATATGGAATTGGATTATAAAGAATGTGTGAATGAGTAAGGAAATCATGTAATTGAGTTTCTTTCAGATTCATATGATTATTAGATGTCAGTAGGATGAAATTTTATTTTTACTTGAACTTTAGTTGGCAGAATTCTATACTTTTAGACTTGATATTTTGAATTTCAGTTTTGATATTTTGGTGGTGATATTTTGGAAAGTATAGAAGACATTAATTTTATAATATTTATATATATGCTTAATTTAATTTTAGGAAATATGAATTATGGTTGATATCAATAAAAATTTCTTAAACTTTGATTTATCTATTTCTATTGATATTTGTTATTTTATTTTGTTATTAATTGATAGGGGTCCTCACCCATTAGATAGTACCCCATCTATACTCAAAACTTGATCCATTAAGACTTTTCAAGTCTTAATTAAACATAACCTTAACTAATAATTATTTATAATTAATTGACTATTAAATTCAATTAGTTAAATTAAAGTAATAACTAACTAAGCTTAGTTGTTACATCTTTTAAACCCATTTTGAAGCATAAAAGGAGATCAATGATTCATTTGAAGAGGAGGAAAAACACAGGTATTGAGGACATGTATGCTTTGTGAATTCAATCACTTATCTTTCTCTCTTTTATGCAACTTCTTTGAGATAACATGACTTTTATAGATAGCCCCAATGGTAATTTTTCTAATGGTTGAGTAATTGCTTAGGCAAATTAGGTATATCTAGTTTTATATTATAATTTATAGTATATTATCTAAAGTTTGTCAGGTTTAACATATTTTGATGATTAATATTTGTAATCTTATGTGTAGAATTCAAGTGTTCAACCCAAATAATGATGAACACTTTGATATTTGTTACATTTCATTGATCTATTTTTATTTTAAAAATTGTCTCTCACATTTTTTAAAGAAAGATGTTTGCTTCTCAAATAAAATCTATCTTTTCTGCTAAGACAACTCTCTCTTTTGAGACTTGTAAAGTTTATTATACTTTATACTAGCTTTAATTTTAATATAGTCTTTTTAATTTTAGATTAATATTTAATTAATCTATTTTTATTTTATTTATTAGATTAATATCTATATCTTATAGTTTGTTTAGTTTAATCTTCAATTTTAAATTTTTATTTCTTGGATAGATCTTCTTGTTTACTTTCTTTAAGATAGTTTATTTTCTTTGAATGTTTTCTCTTTTATAGTGTTGTTTGAACTTAAATTTCATTAGATTTTAGATTAATGTTTTATAATTATATATTTAAGTTTTGATTTGTTTATAAATTTTTTCTTAGTTTAGATATAGTTTTAAGTTTACATGTCAGATTTTATTAGATTTCCGATTAGTCACTTGCAAGTGTAGTCTTAATTTAGATTAGATATTTGACTTGTTTAGATTTCAGATTAATAGTTTGTAGTTTTGATTAGATTTAGATTATTTATTTTGTTAAGTATGTTATTTATTAGATTATATTCTTTCCTTTGTAGTTAGATTTGTTTAGAATTAGATTTTAGTTGTTAGATTTTGTTAAGTTAAATAATTGTGTTTATGTTTAGTATAGTTCTTGATTATGTTAATTAGTTGTTTCTTTCTTGATCTAGTTATTTTTCCATTTGTTTTATTTCCTTTTATTTTATTGTTTTAGTTTGTATCATCTTTGTGTATTAAGTTCCATTGACTATTTTATTGATTTTAGATTAATCTATCTTGATTTATCTCAAATTTAACTTAATTTATATTTTTGATTTATTATCTTGAAGTTACTTGGAAGACATTATAGTAGAAACAAGATATTACTTAAAATATATTATTTTATTGAATTGGATTTCTTTCCTCAAAGTGATTATCTAATTCATATGCCTCTGTTAGATAGGATAGATTACACTTTTATATCTAAACTGCTTCATTATTTGATAAAGTGCATTTTCAAAATTATAATGGAATAAGTTACATTTGATGACTTATTTAATATTTCCCAAAACATTTAAAAACCCCCTCACATCTTTAGGATCATAATTAAATATTTAGAACCTTACTATTATAATGGTATGATTCTAACTTGACCTTCATAATAGGTGAAAGGGTTGATTAGTTGGTAGTATAATTTTCATCATTAACATACCCTATCTCAACTCTTCCAATTGTCACTTCTACTTCTTCAACCATTTCCCTTACAATCTTCATTCCTTCAATCTCCATCCCTTTAGCCATTATTATTTTCATCTCATCCACCTCTTCTCCCACTCTTGTAGCATCCACTTTTGTTTCCATAGACACTAACCAACCCATCACTCAAATAGTTTTCTCCCCCACCCAATTGGGTTCACCATTGCCTTCTTCAAGACTAGTTCAGACCAAAACATTAGTAAGAACTAAAAGTTCCCAAAAAATGAATCCAATTTATGTTTTACACCCCATGCCACAATTTAAGAACAAAGACTTGTCTAAAATAATTTGGCACTCAATGCCCAAACCCTCCATTGAGCCAAAACTTGAGCCTAAGGAACATGCATAGATAGAAGATCAACCATTAGATGTTTAATATATCACTCTTAAATTCTAGGCTAAGGAGTTAGAGTTTTAGATTCTAACAAGCCTAGTATAAAAACCATCATCCTTCATACTATAAGTTCACTTTTTTTATAAAGCCACAACCTTGATGCAAAGGGTCATGATAAGAAAGATTGAGGATAGCAATGGTAGAGGGATGATTTTGGAGGAAAAATAAGAAATTTAATATCTTTTAAATATGCAATACAGGAAGAGGGGTCAGTCCCCATACATAAAGGACCTCAATTTATATATGTGGACCCATACCAAAGTAGTATTGGCCTTCCATGAGGGAATGGAGCTAGCTAAAAAATAACTAGAAAAAGACATGGAAAATCTTAGAGATCATAAATAGGTTATACAAGTTCCCTCTAATATAGAGTAGGATGTAAAAAATGTGGCACCTAGGTTGTATGAAATTTTGTATACAATTCATTCTTTGAGTCCAATTGGCTCCGTAGGCAAATTAAATAAAAAAATTATTTAAGATTCTTAGATAAGATAAAAGTAAATTAAATTTATTGGTATTGTACACCCCTAATAAGGCATTTAGCCACTTAGATTTGATGTCCCCAATGGAGATACATAATTCATTAAATTTATTAGTCATCAAAATTCAAGATGCATGGGATTGGGTGTTTGCTTCAAAAGCCTTAGTGAATAAGCTTGCAACATATAAAAATCAAGCATCACAAATTTTGGATGAGCTTGAATTGAAAACAACTTAGGATAACATAGGGAAGTAGTATCTTAGATCACTTTGATCAGATGATTTAACAAGTATTAGATGGTTTTAAATATATTTTACAAGTACTAAGCTTAGATGACATTAAATCAAATATGATCACAACAAGGAAGAAGTAAACAAAGTGTGTGACCACCAGTGGCACAAGACCTAACCTACCTTACCAAAAACTAACAAAAAACCAAAATTTTAACAACCAAATTACATCAATATACCATATACCCTATCCCAAACCCAAAAGATCCTTCAAATTCAAAATTCACCTACTAATTTTACTTATTTTAACCAAAACCTAAACTAGGTAAAACCCCCCCAAAACCCATTTCCAAATAACCATAATACAAAAAATTTAGCTTCACAAATAACCAAATAAACTAAACTTCCAATTCAAAGACATGTCCTACCTCATTTCTTGACCACTATCAAATATAGAGCCCCATTTAGCTACCTAAATGCATATTCACCTGACATGTATCTATGTCTGAGTTGGATCACCTCAAACATGTGCATACATAAAATTAATAGTAGACCAATTAGCAAATGCTTAGTCAAACCCTCTTAGAAAAATTCCAAACCAACCACTCGCTAGATTTTATAGAAAATATGGAGTCAAAAATATGAAAGTGAAAATGAAATTTCATTTTTTATCTTTATCCTCATCTTTTTAGGGTTTCCCCTTGACTGTTGATGGTCATGTTGACCATCAACAGTCAACCTTGGGACCCCTGACTATTGATGATCAGGGACTCCCATTTAGAATCATTTTTATCACCTAACCTAAGTGATAATTTTTTGGAGATGACCTTTCTCCCCTAAACCAAAACTTAAACTTTTAGATATTACCCTTCTTTGATGAACTAGTAGACCACATCTACCTTGACATTGGTCATTTTTCATTTGAAAACTCACATGTTTTACAACAACCCTTCCTAGTCTTTTTTACTGCATTGACTAAGCTTACCATGTTGAAAATTTGAATTTGCACCACCTCATGCATTACCAAACAATTTGTGTTTGTTCAAGGGTGTACTTCCTACCTCAGATACCTATAAAAGCATCAAACCTATCTATAACCCTTTATGGTAATGACCTAATCAACTATGACCAACATTGTGGACCAGTTACCCTATCACTTGTACTTCTAGAATCAACCTTATTTTTTATCAACATTGGCAACCTTAGTTTGTGTGTGATCTTGACTATGACACTTAGTTTAATTATGTTCACATGTTTATGTCTCAAATTCCCAACCCCACTTTTTTTCACCAAACTCATGACTCACCATATACCACTTATCAAACCCCAAAGTGCTTTTGGTTTCACCTCACTGACTCCTAGTTCGATGGGGAACACCTCCTCCCATACTCAAGGCAAATAGACCTTTGACCAAGCAATCCATTTTTGTTTTGCATATTGTTAATTCAAAGCCACATAACAAAAAGGGGCAAAATGTAGACACTATAAAATCATAATAGATGTCAAAATGCCTCAAGAAACCTTAGGGACCATGTAACCCTCCTCAACCCACTAACCAACCTATCAAACCTTGGGTCTAGTTAGATATTTACCTAACTAAACTCAATAATTTACTAACAAAACACTAACCTACCTCTCTTTAACTCACCTTGACTATTTACCTTTAAGACACTCAATTGTTGATAGTCAGCTTAATCATCGATGGTTTGCCTGACCATCAATAGTCAAGTCTTTATCCTTTTAACACATCACAAAATATGTGTGAGATAATGAATCACAATTAAATATGTTCATCTTATCCAGTGCTAATAAACTTTTAAGCTTTGAAATTAGTAAGCCAACCTACTAGGGAACATTATATCCTCTATCTTTGTTTTCCTAGAAAAAGAAGGGAGTAGGAGGTGAAATGGATCCATAATCATCACAAGTATTCTTGCACATAGGTATTCAATCTCTCTAGCCACCTATTCTTCTTCCAACAATTTAGTAATAAAAATAGAGATCTAAACCTCTATCAAAATTGCTCTTAAGGCAAAGTACTATTACTCTACAAAAATTGATCTAGCCATCAACCATCAACCACTTAGCAATAAATAGGTATATTTATACTTTAGCATTGTTATTTTGGTTTGTCACCTTTTTACCCCATCAAACCTTTCTACACCTATCTTCTAAACTCCCATTTCTAACCAGATCCTCAATAGACCATTATCAGACCTTTGACCCAACCTATAACCTCTTTATCTAAATAATTTTATAAATCCACAAATAACCATTGATAATTACCTAACCACTAATGTTCACCCCCAACAGTTGATGATTACCCAATGACGAACAATCAGGTTAACCACTGACGGTCAACCCAACTATCTATGGTCACTATGGAATGAAATATTAGAAAGTTATTTTTTACTACTTACTTGCAGCCAAATCTAATATTCTATTTACCTACCTATTCATTGACCCCTACCTAATTTTTTGAACCTAACCTACTTTACTTTAGCACTAGTATTGACCCTCTTTTACTATATTTAGCTATTTTATCTATCAAGCATTCATTTCATTCTTATACTTCATTTCAATTACTTTTTATTATTTAATTAAATTATATTTATTTTATCATTACCAAATTAATTGTTATGAAAAGTGGATTGACAACCTCCTAACAAGCTCACACTTCTTAGATCTAGCTCACACTATGTAGTTCACCTAACTATCTTGATAACAACCCCCCCCCTTTTTTTTTCCTTATCTTCATATTATTCCTTCCAAGCCAAAAAGGATCTTTCTACATTCATCTAAATCATTGACACATAACAACTAGGTATTTCTACCATACCCTTATTACTAGTTTCTTCTTCCAAAATTAAGAAATGAGCATAAATTTAGATAAATAATACCATGAATAATTGGATGAAGAGGATGTATCCAACTAAAGAATAATTTTCTCCCATTGAGGATGGTCACCTTGTAAAGGACCTTTGACCCAAATCCTTAATCATAATTATAGAGGAATATCAAGGTTAATGAATCTAAATTCATCTTAAAAAATGTAGGTGATGAGAAGAACACCCACTTTATGAATGTTGTCTTAATATACACACCATATGAAAGGCATAAGGTTAAGGAGTTGATTATCAGCTATAAATATGTAATTGCATGGACCTATGATAACTTAAGGATATTCAATCCTAAAGTCACCACCCATACAATTCAACTCAATCTTGATCATAAACCATTTAGGCAAAGGTAAAGGCCAATTAATCCTATTTTGAAAAAAATGATCCATACGGAAGTAGAGAAGTTTCTAAGTGTTAGGATATTTTTTCCTATCATTCATTCAACTTGGGTAGCCAATCTAGTTTAGATTAGAAAATAAGAGTTGCAAAATAAGGCTATGTGTCAACTTCAAAAATCTTATTAAAGATTTTGAGGACAATTATCCTTTTCCCTCCTTAGATGAGGTAATACAAATTATGAGTGGGTCTAAAAATATATCTTTCTTAGATTTACTTTAAAGCTATAATCAATTACTCGTTGAATTAGAGGATAGGATGAAAATGGCATTTACTGAAAAGGGGGAACATATGCCTATAAGCGAATGCCATTGGGATGATCAACATTAGATCTAATTTTTAAAGAGTGATGTATCATTCATTACATGGACTAATAGGCAAGTGAATAATCATATTCATGTATGATCTCACTATTTTCTATAAAATAGAGCTAATTATATCAACCACTTTCAATCTATTTTTTAAAGGTGCATGAAGTTTGGTGTATCACTTAACTTTAAGAAGAGTATATTCAGAATTATTTTGAGATAAAATTATAGTATACATTATTATTTAAGATGGGATCACCATTGACATAGACAAGATCAAAGGGATATTAAAAATAATGTTCCTAAATAGCAAAAAGGAGCTCAAGTCCCTCTTTGGGAAAATTAATCTCGTAAGGAAATTTATATCAAGATTTAATAGAAATTTTTAGGCCCCTAAACGTAATTATTAAGTAGTATTCTAAATTAAAATGGACACCTAAATATAAGAAGTCTTTCTAAGACATAAATAAGGATATTTCACTAGCTCCAGTATTGGTAACCTTAGATTTCACTAAAGACTTTATTTTGTACACTTTCACCTTAGAGCATAATATTTATACCATGCCTACATAGAAAAGGGAATAAAGTGAGCATCCTATCATGTTCATGATCACTAGTGTGAAATATGCATAGCTTAAATACTCCTTGATTGATAAGAAAATATTCACTATCATAAAAGTAATTAATAAGTTTAGGCATTGTATCCTCTAAAATAAAATAATAACCATAGTACTATATCCTACTATCAAGCTTACACTAAGACAAAATGATTTAGGGATTATAAAGGTAAATAAATGGAAATTTTTTAAGAGTTAGATATTGAAATTAAACCTACAAGGATCATTCAAGGATAAGGCATTATTCATTTGATGACTGAACCAAACCCGCACATCACCATTGAAGAGGCTTGTAAAACATAGGTTTCCCAAGAGGATTGTTAATCATTTTTTACTCACTAGAATATGACCATAGGAAATCAAGAGGGATAAAAATAGAGCCTTGAAACTCAAAGTTATTATATTCTCATAAAAGGAATATTCTATAAGAAGAACTATGAAGCAATCTATTAAATATTTGTGTCACATGAATAAACTCAGGAGATCTTATAAAATATGCATCAAAATATTGGTATCAACCATCCATATAGCAATAATACATCCCATAAAGTACTTATAATGGGTTATTATTACCCAATGATATTTAAGTATGTTCACTTCTATGTGAGGACATGCCATGAATTCTAGGTCTTGGTAAGAAGAGAGGTATATGCATTAATGCCACTATAAACTATGATTTAATGTAGGCTATTCAACCAATGGGGATTTGATTTTGTTAGTTTTATAGACATAAGTTCCTTATTTGGGCATAGATTCATGCTCACTACTACAAATTATTTCACAAGATGGACTTAGGTCATAGCAACCAAGAACTTAGGAGCCCAAAATGTGATTAGTTTCCTTAAAGATCATATCATGACTAGTTTGGCACAAATATTTATTTATTTTGTGACAAAGGGATAGCATTTTAATTAGCTAAATTAATTGAAGGGGACCATAACAATTAAATTACAATTAAATCATCCTTTACTCACTACCTATAAAGGAATAGATTGGCTGAGACAACCAATAAGAACCTCAAAGATTCTATCAATAATTCCACTATAGATAAGCCTAGGGAGTGGCATCTCTTGTTAAAATATGCACTCCAGGGATACCATACTTGGTATAAATAAGACCTTAAAGCCTCATTGTATCTACTAATTTATGGGAAATAACTAGTGTTCTTAATTATGCTAAAGCTACCAACATATCAACTTATGCAAGAATACATGGATCCTAATGATAAAACAAAGTCCATATTGTTGGATATCATTGAAATGAAAGACACTAGGAATGAACCATTAAAAATATTCAACAAACATTAGGACATGGTCAAAATATGGTTTGATAAGAGAGCAAAATTTAAAACATTCAAGATTTTTGACATGGTGCTGCTATGGGACAAAGCCCATGAGAAAAAAGAAAAGAATGATATGTTTACCCCATTATTAATATGGCCATATTAGATCTCTAAGATCTTGGGTAATAATTCATTCTATTTAAAAGATATCTTAGGTAACAATTTTAAATATCTAGTTAATGGATAGTTTTTAAAACATTATTTCATTATTGCTCCATTTGGAGAGGTCTCTAAGTAATGACAATGTTCTGGTAGATGTAGAAGTAAGTTATATTTTATATATTATTTAACTTCATTATTTCAATCATTTTTTTTATTATAATAGTTCATGTTTTTTATATTAGCTATTTTTCCTTTTGCTAGCTTGTTTTACTTCATTAGGCGTGTTTGCTTCCGGTAGTTTTCTTTTGATTTCATGGTAGTCTAATTTGATCAATCTTGGTATAATAAAATGATAGTTTGGGTTGTTTTTAATCCAAATAAAATTGGTGGGTGTTGCATCATGTACTTCAAAATTCTTAATCTAGGAAAGCAATAATAGAGTTAGCCATGACTATCTAACAAAACTAATGATTCCATCAAGTATGTAAAATTTACTCCCACATTTTTGTGAAAATTTATAAATATCTCCTTACCCCCTTGGGTAAAATTCATATAAAATGATATTACTTCTTTGAGGTAATAACCATTTACATGGGTATAAGTTGACATGGACAATTTGATTACCCTGAATTTTACTAAGACTAGCTCATGGGAGTCACCTTCTTCCCTCTTACACTCAGAATGAAAAAAATAAAAAAATAAAAAAATAAATGGCATAATCCAAAATTCCAAAATTAAATCAAAGAGGATTAGAGACCCACATGATGAAATAATATCAATGTATCATGCATCATGGAAAATATGAAGAAAGAGAGAAGAGGTGATCAAAGGTATCTCTATTAGGGCTATAGATGTCTAGCTAGTAGTAAAGAAATACCCAAGCTCCCAAATGCTTATGAACCTAATTAATAATAAAAATTAAACCTATATCTCACCCCATGTTTTTTCCTAAAACCATTTTACAATTAATAAAGAACAACACTTTCTCACACATAGGTCCAAGGTATAAGTGAAGTTAGTATGTTACATTGAATTATTAAGAGTTTCTTTTTGTTTCTAATTTCATAATTTATTTTAGTAAGGTTTATGGTGGATATTGGTATTTTAAAACCATGGATTATAGTTTCTTGAAAATTTTAGAGTATTCACCCCTATGAGTCACTATTTGTTGTATTCAACACAACCCACCCTATATTCTTCTTTGCAAAGTGGGGACCCCTTTATTATTAAAGGACACATATATTATTTGGGTGTGTATGTGTCTTATTATCTAAATTAGATTTATATCTTGGACATTAAGTCACATATTCATGCACCTTTTTTCCATTTGAAAAGACTTATTGAAACCAATATATTAATAGAAATTTAGGAAGACTTATTATATATTATAGGTATTCAAATTGGCTTATTCAGGCTCTTTCATTTGGAATAATTTTATTCAAATACTTTAAGTCTTAATAAACTATTTATTTGCAAACATTGTTTACGGGACTTATATTCAAATCATTTATTCTAGTTGACAACATAGTTTTCAACAACTTTTCTTCAGCAAATTAGTCTTTGGTAACTTAGTCCTCGACTTTCTCCTTGACAATTTTTCTTTAGAAACTTGGGTCTTCAAAAGGTTTTGGTTCTTTGAATACTTTTTATTTAAAAAATTTCATTACAATTTTTTTTATTTAAATCCTTTCTCTATGGATACTTCTTCCTTAACTAAAATCTTTCTAAAGAGTACTTAGTCTTTAGAAACTATTCCTTCAATGAATTTCATACATTTTTTGATCAAATCTCTCTAAAGAGAATTTTCATTTTTAGGGTATTTAAAATGGAATAATAAGATCACCATATAATAATATTATGCCCTAAGTGAAATCTCAACTCCCTAGGCTAAACCATATAGTGACAAATCTCAAAATGAAAAAGCAACATTGTGGCACCCAAAATGAGCAAGCATCCTATGTGGCATGTACACTAGGACTAGGTGGTAATGTTAGAATTGAATGAGTTTGATGAGGCTGTATATGTTGGTTATTTAATGACACATTAATTGGAATTAATGTATAAATTTATAATATCTAGCCCCAAATTGAGTTTGACTCATTTGATTTTCAAGAGATCGAGTGAGCATATCCTTATGCAATCTCAAAATCCCTAGTTGTGTCTAGAATAACTTACAACTCACATAGTTCACTTTTTACATTGTCATTTTTTAAAGATTTAATTATACCATAATCCATCAAAAATAATGTCCTCTTTATCTATACCATAAAATGGATCCTTAGCACTATCTAGTTTTTCCATTAAAGACTCCACTTAATAATTATACATGCTTTTTGATACAACTATTTTCAATGGAATAAAAGCTAATTACTTAGTTATATGGGAGGTAATATATAAAATTTATTCATTCATGTTGGAAGAGAACATCTTATCCAAGGAAAACAACTTATAACTAACCTACTACCCTCAAAATGAGAGGAACTTCACTACGCAACCACAAAATTAGAAATCATGCAATGCATTGAGTTACTAATATTCTTGTTATTCAAATACAAAATTGTAGATGGTGTCTATTTGCACTATATAAAAAAAATAATAGCTATGGAATACATCTATGGAGATGAATTCATGATGTATTTAAGTGTACTTATTCTAGATGTTACATTTGACTTACATAATGTAGTTAGTTGAAAGAAAAACAACAATGTGGAACAAGCATTAGGAAAGTGGCTTCTCCTTAATGAGACATTTAATTTCAAACAACATACTAAGAATTCCATCCATATCACCTAATTTAGAATGAGAATTCACATAGGCATGGAATTATCGAACCAAATATCTAGCCACTCAAGCATTCACTTATTTCATCTAGAATGGGTACTTGTACTAGACCTACTCATTACTTCAAAGTGCACCTATGCATTAGGGGAAGTCATTAGTGCCCAGCTACATGAAAAAATGTTTCACAAGGAAAAGAAGACCCAAGGGGAAATTTCTATATGATGTCATACATACATGATACAATCATGAGAATAGTGTATAGGCATAATGGGGTTCTATGGAGTCCCAACCCTAATTTTATCAAGAACATAATACATGAATTTTACTATTTCATTCACATTTATGATTATGTAAGGAACATTGAAAAATTGTAGAATACCTCTACCCTCGAGTTTGAATGGTTATTCATGGCCACCCTTTGGCCAAGATTTGACATGGAATTGCTAAAACACTCTCCAATTTGGTTGACTATTGTCACTACCCTAGTTATACATTCATCATGGTTACTAGTTATAGGGTGAACCCTCTTCAACTTCCTATGTTCATTCTTAACAAAGTGGATAAACAAGATATTGCCTTCCAAATATGGAATGGTCTATGTTAAGATTTGATAAATAGAAAGAAGGTCACTTTCCATGAATCCCATATCACTATTAAGAGGATGAAATATATAATTAGGAGGTAGTTCAGGGATGTTGGGAATGCAAGGAGAGCTTATGCAATGGAAACTCAGCCCCATAGGGATTTGGACCCCCATGGGAGAGTACATTAAAATATTCATAACATTGGCATCCCATAAAAACATGAACCATTTGATAATGACTTCTTATTATTTAATGCCAAGGATGATGTGAAAGTAAAAGAAAAAGTAGTGGCAGTGGGCTTAAGCAAAGACTTATTAAGGGTGATAAAAGCTAACCCATCCATTATACTCAATCAAGCCAAATTAAAAATCCCATCACTAGGGGGATGGATATCCTCTGACATCTAGAGTAGAAGGCCTTAAAAATAGCTATTAGACCAAGGTCAACATCCCTAACATTCATCAGTGGTTGAAGGAAAACAACAAAATAAATATTAGATGGTGAGGGAAACATTAATTGCTAAAGAAAATGAAAAATAGAAAGATATTTATCTAAGCAACAATACAAGGCTCGATAGTCAATGCAAAGCCTCCATTTTCCATCTTTCTTTAGTGTTAGGAAAATTGGGCTACCATAGGGTGAAGAGATTGGCCTCATGTGACCCTTTTGAATCAATTCATAATTCTACCTTTTTATGCCATCATTCTCCAAAACTGATATATGATACATAGGATTATTAGGCAAAGGTGATCTTGGGATCAAATTGATAGAATTTTTTACCTAGTAGTGAAGTGGAACTCCCATGGGTGACTTGAATAAGTCATCATATTCTCCCATGATTTGTCCCATCTACTTCTATTGGTATGTTGATTGTGTAGTCAAGATTGCAACATCAACCTTCTTCGATTTCTATTATTTGACCACCATGAGACTGAATTACATTGTCTTCTCCACCAATCTCTTACATTACTTAGCACTAATCAGGGAGATAGATGTGGGAGGTGGTACCTCTATTATGCTATAACACCACATTCCAAGAGTGAGGGTGATTAATTAGGTTTAGGATTCATAGAAACCATGTTGATCATACATGAATGGATGATCAAGGAGTACATCACAAAAATCTAGATTGACCACATCACACAAAACTTCATCTTGGAAAGGTTTTATTTCATATGAAAGAAGACACTAATGGGTGACATGGAGGTCTCTCCCTTAGCTCAACCATATAATATTTTATGGCTTTGGGTGAGGCTTCATGGATAGATTTAGACTTTTCATAACTTTAGCAGAGATTTGGATCAATGGTATCAGAGCAGTTTGTCTTGAGAGTTTATGATCTCAAAGATGAGGTCAAGCTACAAGAAGCTTGGGTGGAAAACATCAAAGCTTCCAAAATATCCACCTATTCACTTCAAACAACCTCATATGGTAGATAACACTAAGACATATGATCCCTTCAAGGAAATGGTGAATGAATTCCTCTAATGGCAACAAGAGTAGATGATACAACAATTCACCTAAATTCTCCAGTAATTCCCAATGGGAAATTCTAGATCCTCATCTACACTTCTTGGCTCCTCATCCATAGAATGTCCTTTCAGTTCCCCAACACCCTTCAAGGTTCAGATGAATTTTGATATCCCTACATTTGAAGGCAAAATCAATGTTGGTGTAGTATAAAATTGGTTGGTTCAATTATCTTCCTACTTTTCTATAAATAAATTCATTAATGGAGAAAGGATCACTTTTCCTCTTTTAAAAGCATCATTGCCCATGAAGAATTGGTGGGATGTGTACAAAAAGAGGTTTAATATTGATGACATTGGACTTGAGGTGGAACCTACTTTACATGATTTCATGGAAGTGGTAAAGGAAGAATACTATCCCATTGGAACATATGATGATTTATAGATACAATGGCAATAACTACACCAAGGTAAGGACCAACCTGTTTAAGACTACACTAACATGTTTCATTCTCTATCTATGAGATTGGGCATCCAAGAAAGTGAGAAACATAAGACTCTCAAATATCATGGTGGACTATAATGGTATAAATGGGGATTCAATCAGATCTATGGTGCAAAAGTTATGGTTCTTAGAAGTTTTGTCATCAATTGGGTAAAACTGTCACTCAAATTATTGCTTTAATTATTGCTCAAATCAGAGATAGAAGAGATACCCATTACTACATAGGAATAAGAAGAATATAATCATCTAGTTCAAGAATTTATTTTCGAACTAAGGAGAGTTAAATAGGAACTACTAGAGGAGCTAACATAATAAAAATATAGCACAAGTAGGGAGTAGGTGGAGACCATTTTTATGGATTGTTATAATGAAGAAGAAATCGCACCTATTATGGTGGCTTTAATAGACCTAACATTTAGTATGACTCTCCCCCTCTTGCGCAATAAGTGATTGTTCCATAAGCCAAGAAAATAAAACTATGATATAAAAGGAAACCAAGGGGGAGAGACCTCAGACCCCATCCACAAAAGTAAGTGGTAGAGATTCAAAACCTTCATTCAAATGTGAACCAAGTCAAGAGGTGGATGAGGAAGAGATATAACAAGCTAAGTTATTGATCTTTCAAAGACTAAAATCAAAGACACCCCTTAGTAGTGATCAATATGGTAAGGGTTCTCTTTTTACTACCCCTTAGACATTTATTATTTAATGTCATTATCATTCACTTCTACCATGCCTTTTCCATTTATTTCCACTTTTTTTCCTTTTTAATCACTCTATGTTGATCTTCCTTCCATGCACCCAACCTCTTCTCATCCAATTACAACTTTTACTTATTTAACCATTACCCTTTCAATCTCCATTCTTTTGGTCTCCATCCCTTTAATCATTGTTCTTTACATCTCAGCTACTTCTATTCCCACTCTTGTAGTCTTCACTTTTACTTCCATATCCACCAACCAACCCATCACTGAAATAAGTACCTCTTCCACTCAATTGGTGTTCACAACTACCTTATTTGAGACAATTTCATACCATAATAGTGTACATAAATAAAAGGGTCTAAAAAAAGAAACCAGTCCATGTTGTGTACCCCATGCCACAATTTGGGAACATAGATTGGTTTAAAATAATTTGGACCTTTATTCTTAAATCCTCTATTGATCCTAAAATTGAGCCTAAAGATCATGTGTAAATATAATCTCAACCATTATATCCTTCAAACATCACTCTTCCAGACTAGGCCAAGGAATTAGGATCATTATATACTAACAAGCCCAATATGAAGATCATCGAGCTTCCCACTATAAGCTTACTTTTTGACAAGGACATAACCTCAATGCAAAGAGTCAAGAAAATAAAGATTGAGGATAGTAGTGGTAGATGGTTTATTTCAAAGAAAAGAAAATAAATTTACTCTATTTCAAAGAGGCAAGATAGGAAGAAGGGTCAGTCCCCATACATTGAGGACTTCAAGTCCTATATGGAAGCCCATATTGAAGCCATACAGAGCTAGATAGAAAAGAACTATATGAAGAGTTAGAAACTCTCAAAGAGTAGAAATAGGAGATACAAGTTCCCTCAATTATATATTGGGATGTAAAAAATGAGGCACTTAGGTTGTATGAAAATTTGGACACAATTCATTATTTGAGAGTCTAGTTGGATCCACATGTAAATTTAATAACAAATTTGATTAATATTCTTAGATAAGATGAAAATAAATTGAAATTTTTGGTATTATAAACCCCTAATAAGGAATTCATACACTTAGATCTGATGAAACCATTGGAATAATCTAATGCATTGAATTTACATGCTCAGTATTAGGAATTTACTTTAGAATCCTGGGCTAATAAGCTTGAAGAATAGGAAAAGCAAGTAACATAAATTTTGGATAAACTTTAATTTATAGTAACTTAGGATAACATGAGGAAGATAGTAGCTTAAATCCACTTTTGATCAAATGATTCAACAAGTTTCAAATGTTTTGAAATAGGTTTTACAAGGACTGAGCCTAGAGGACATTGAAGCAAACCTTAGCAGAATAATGAATAAGGCAACAAAGGTGGAAGTCTTTCAGGTTGGATTTTGAGCCACCAAGTTAGAGATACAAGGATGATGGAATGAATAGGAAGGGTAAGTAGAACTCATATTCTCAATATAAACTTAATTCAATCACATCATGCTAAATCATATAAATATTATCAACAATTAGACACAATGAAGAAATCAACATTAGTGCCACCTATCAATTCCATTCTTCAAACCCCACTTACAAATATAATTAAAACACTATCATCAACTTCAGTCCCTTATGGATCAAAAACTATGTCAATGTCACATCACAGTTTAGGTCCAACTATAAATCTAATCCAAATAATAGGTGCATCACCAAGTACAACTCTAGTCACAACATCCATGATAAAATGCATAACTACAATTCTAACAATAATTTTAAAAAGTGTTAAATAGGATCCTATTTAGCATAAAGTCAAAGGTTATTTTTGTATAATTTTGTATGTAAAAATTACAAACAAGTAGTTAAGTTTTGTTATGTACATATTTTAATTAATTTTTTTCCAACATGCACACATTGCATGTCTAAGGTATTTATAATTTATAACATGCAACTAGGACTTATGATCTAGTCATTCAAGGTGTAATGAAAATTTTATATACTTTGAGGATGAGGTCACCCCTTCCCCAGGTTTTTTATATACATGTAGAACCCTTTTTTCAAAGGTTATAAGTTTTGTATCAATATACAAGAAGATATCAAGAGATTGATTGTCATGCAAGTGTTTTTTTCTTATTTCTTCTTTGTGTTAATGAAATTTAAGGTTTATTTATGTGTATTAATCAAATAATTCTAAAGTGTGTTAATGTTATAGATAAATTTATTATTTTAATTAATTAATATTGATCTTAGATGTGCAATAGAAATTGATGATTGGTGTATTCTAATATTTTAAATGGTTAATATAGGATGAATTGATAATCTAAGGTGTGCAAAGGTATCTCTTTTGTTATAGTCATCTAAGCATGAGTCATAATTACCCTATGTAACTTTATAGTCTGAGTTATAGTCTCTCATATATGGGTGTACAACATCAACCCTAAAGAGAGCATACTTCAATTGAGATCATACTGGAATATGGAGTGAGGAAAATAATAATAATATTAATTAAATGAGGGATTGTGGTGAAATAGGAAGGAAAATAAATGTTCTAAATGGAAAAATAAGAGGGAAAATATAAGAAGAATGTATGAAGATAGAAAAATTAGGGATTTGAAAAGGAAGGTGGGAGAAATAGGTCTAAAAGAGACCTAGGAGGAAAATAATTTGGTGGAAGGGACTCCTATAATTGGTTACTGGGTGGAATGTGATTAAATATTAGGGTTATTAAAGTGCATAATAATATGTAGGTAAGGTAGGGAGAATCAAGGGAAATTATTGGTTGGGAGGTAGATCACATGATAGGGTATAGATAATAGCCACATGCAGGTACACCAAATATTCCATTTGAATGTGGGTTTAGTGTTGATTCCAACATCTCTAAGAAGGGGTTCAAAATAGGAAAAACTAGAGGAGGTGGGAAAGGAATCTATATCCTAATAGCTAATGGTTCTCATGCTTATTTGTGGGTCGTATGAACTTGTTGGCAGGGTCGATTATGTTATAGAGTCATAAGATTAGTATATATCTCATAGTAAACCAAAATTAAATGGAAGACATTTGTGTCCATATCATGTTATATGTTGTGATCTTATAAGCTCAAAATGGTTAGAGGGTTTAAAAGGAAAAAAGGTTATAGGTAGGGTGAAGGGAGTAGCTAGAGAGTGAAAAAAAGAGGATCTAGGATCAACATGTAAAGGCATTAAATGAATAAAGGTATACACTTAAAGTAATAAACCTAACCAAATTTTGTGCATTAAAATAAGGGCATAGAGGACATGAAGAAGCAGATAAGGAGATGTACATAAAAATGGTACAACTAGTTACCACACTCTAAAGAGGTGGAGGTTGAATGGGAGAAAAAAAAGGGGATCCAACAAGGGATGAGGTGAAATCATACCAAGAGATAGATGAAGAGATAGGTGAAGAAAATAATGGTGTCACATATAAAGATGAAGGTGAAGAAGGATGAAAGGAGCCATGCATGGACATATAGGAGGGAAAAAAGTTCAAGAAGAATAAGGAGTGTCCTCAATATGAGAAAAATGAAATGAAATGGAGAAAATGGAGAGGATGGTGGAAAAAGATGAAAGGGAATGAGATGAAGATAAAGGATGAAGATCAGGGATGATAAGAAGAAAAAGGAAGAATTGCAGTAGGGATATAAAGCATATATACTCACATAGATGCAAAAGACAAGTGAGTACCAAGATGGAAATAGGAAAAGGGGAATGTAAAAGGCAAAATACAAGAATTGATAAGAAGAAAAGGGGTAATTATGGAAGGTTTCTCAAAGGATAAATACCTGAGTAGAAACTAGTTGTAGAGGAAAAAAAGACAAAAAGGATGAAAATAAAGCAAACAAGAAGAACGGAAAATGGGAAAGGTGGGAAGAGTGGTGAAATGATAGAGAATAGTGGTACATGTAAAGAAAAAGTACAAAAAAAAAGAAAAAAAATCTTTTAAGATGAACAATATGATGTGTAATTGGTGAGGAAATGAGAGTGATGAAGAGGGTGTGACAAATTGCCAATTACAAGTGGAAATGATGAGGATGGCAAAAGAAGACAAAAGAGATAGGGGAAAGCTTGGTAAAAAGTGTAGAGAGGCCAAAAATGCAAAAAGTGGGAGGGGAAGTGAGTTATGAAACATGCACAAGGAGAGGTGTTGGGGAGGCCAATGAAGTAGAGTAGGTGGTGGATTTATGAGAGATAACATGGGCCAATGATGAAGTCTATATATCCTTGTGTTAAAAGAGATTGACAAGCTAGAAAAGTGGTTAAAATATATTGACAAGTTGAAGGGAGTGAGGTGGTGAGGAGATAGGTATAGGGGTGGAGGAAAATATATTAGGTGAGAATGGTAAATAAAGTAAAGGATGTGGCTAAGCTGACCTCAGTAAGTGAGCATTACCTGCATAGTCCAAAAATACCTCAATCCATTTTAGTTCTCCCAGTAATGGGTTAAAAATGAAGAGGAATTATTAGATGATGTTAAAATACAAGGATGTTAGGAAGAATACAAAGTTCACATGACATAGGACACCCTATAAAAGAGGGTGTTGTTAGAAACATAAGTTAATGAGAAGGAAAAGGGGAGGGTAATTAGTTGTTAGTGGTTGAACTACCCTTAGACGTCAACCAGTGCCTACATAGTTGATGGACATTAGGCCAATGTAGTTCAACTAGGGTTGGAAAATGGTGCTGAAATTGTCTACCCCAATTTGAAGGACCACCTGGGTTAGTTTGGGTTGATGGATAAGGTTTTGTAAAATAGAGGTTTGGGTTTTGGTTAAGGTGATAGTGAAAGTGTATTATGTAGATTGGTGAATAGTTACCATAATGATCAAACATTTAGTAGGATGAGAGACACAAATGGATAAGGTAGGATAAATAACAAGTGATCACAATGATAAGCACCATAAAAAACTTTTAATGGAGATAATCCAAAGAAGAGGTGCTTTTGTGAGGAGGTTTCACCTTATAAAATTTTGTGGGGGTAAAAGCCTCGAGATATCATCTACTGCTACAAGCCAAGTTTTAAGAAATGGGTTTCTATCAGGATCTACATAGTCACTTTGGCCAAGGTTTATCACCACTATGAGCCAAGTTTTAAGGGTAGTAATGAAGTGGCTACCTGAAAAATAATTTTTTTGATGGCTAAGTAGATTCTATAAGGTATAAAATTGGTAGTGTGGTGAGTGATAGAGGATAGACTATACATGACCTAAGAGCTACATGGGTAAGCTAGACAAAAAGCATCTATGTCTGCATCCTTTGTCCCAATTATTTGGAACCAATGACTTAGGGTTACACTTAGATGAGGCCTTGGTAGTAGGGAGATATGTGGTTTATGATATTGGTTATATAGTTGATTAAGATAGAAGAGCTTATATAATGACAAGCATTTGGGAGTTGCCATTATCAGCAAAATTGATATTTTTGGAGGCATGAACATTATAGTAGAACATGGTTAGAATCAAATTTACATAAATTTATTTAAAGGTGAAAATGATCAGGACCATAAGGATCAAAAGATGCAAAACATTAAAAGACATTAGATGTGGATTGGATGACTAGGGTGATAAAGGGAAATCATGACAGTGCATGATAACTTTATCAAATTGGCTAGGTGGACTGAGGGGTACGTGTCTACTCACAAAGGAAAGTAAACATGACCATTTCAAGTGTAAATACTATTCAATGGAATCAATGACATCATATGACCTTCCTTATTGGTGTAATGAAGAATCATGTTAGCAAGGAAGAATGGTCAAGTATTATATTTAAAGAATTATGATAAGGATGAATGTCTATCCTTCATTAATTTGGCTTTGTAAGTTATACAGAGTGTAGATAACTACACAAGGTTGAAGATGGTGAATAATGGTAACAATGGTGGAGATAATCAACAACCCTCATAACCAAAAATAATTAATATGGTGAATGTGTGGACAACATGTAATGGTGATAATGGAAGTACTGTTAGATCAACAAGAAGAGGAAAGGAACCCATGACCCAATATTGAGCCTAAACTCTTACCTTTTTAGCAATAAATAAGGCAATAATTTGACTATGTCAGATGCAGGGTTGGAGAACATGACCATCAACCTATCTATAGAAAGAACCCTCACTGTCCAAAGGGATGTGCACTGAGGCAACAATTGGTAGTACCTATGTGAGTAGAACAACTAGAGTAGAGGAATACAATGGATATGATAGGAGAGTAGGGTTAAATACCTATAATATAATATGATTCTCATCTTATGGGGATGAATGTAGAAGACGAGAATAGAGTACACCATTTTGCAACTGCTGAGATAGGTAATGTTATAGATGTTATTTTAGGGATAAATCAAGTAGAATGATGGTTGAACATAAATCCAAAGTCATCAGACAATTATCCTAGTGGTTAGGTAGATAAATAATGTATGTAGTTTCCTTAGGTGAAGTGTGGATAGTCTGATAAATTTGTATGTGTTGTGAGGTTCCTCATACCCTAAATAAAATATAACACAGTTTGCTATAAATATGTACAAAATATGTTGGATGTCATTGGTTAAATGCTATCATGCTTAAGGTTGTGTTGATACCTATGAATTTTATGGTTATGGTTATGATTGGTATGGTTATGGTTATTATAATCTCACTTAATGTAAAAGAATGATTATTGTTGTTGTAACACTAGATGGTAAAAATCATGAGGAAAACAATAACCAAGCACATTAAGATAATATTAGGGCATGATGCTTTATTTTTGCTAAGGACTGAAAATAGACCCAAAGTGGGATTGGCTTAACGAATATAAGCCCTTCAAATGCTATACATGAATGATCATTATTTGATAAAAAAAGGTTTCTTGATAAGTCCCTTGATTTACAGATAGTTTAAAGGGAAGATGGGTGATAGGTGGTGTGAATGGTAATAGGTGATATGTATGATAACCTCACATGAGTTAGTTTGTCCCTTCTATAGGCGGCCTAAGAATGGTAATAGACAAGTCCATGTCATATGTTAGATGTAGACTAATCAATGTGGGAAGTCTACATGTGAAAGATGATTATGGATTCCAACTTATTATGTTGCTTGAGAGCCGATCGTAGCTTTAAATTTTATTGTGATAGTGGTTATTTTTCTTTATTGATGTATATGGGAAGTTGATCTATGTGTAAAGTTTCTAAGAACTTGCTCTTATTTTGAAAAAGTTAACCTATCCATCGTTTAAGGGAGTTATATAAGCTTATTGGATTTGTTTAATGCTCTTGATAGTTGTCCTTCAAGGGAGTAATCTACCATATATTTGGAAATTTTTATTTTGTTTTTGGGTAGCTTACCTTTAAGGATATAGTCTACAATGCTTAAGATATTAACCCAAGAAGTATTTTGGTATGCAAATTGTTTTTAGATGTAATGTTTTTATACATGGACAATTCTAATTAGGTTCAAAGGTTTGCCTTTATGAAGGCAAAATTTTAACACAAGAAGGTTAATGATATGAAAACCTATGGTTTTTTAGAGACAATGACCATGGGATTCCATCTTGTTAGAGATGAAAATTATCCATGAGAACCATGCTATGGGTATATCCATGGTACCCATATTTAGGATTATACTATGATTGTGATAGTTAATCACATGGTTCTATGTTTTATTCAATTATCCTCAAAAGAAGAGGAGAAAGATGGGTGAAGGTTAAAATCTCATAATCAAGGGATGAACTTAAGTTAGACGAAAAGAGTGAGACTGATCCTTATTTATTAGAAAAATGGATGTAGATGCAAAGCATTGAGAGGCTTAGGTTCTAATTTTACTTCGAGAGAAGAAAAATGATAAGCTCTTGATCCATACTTATGGGTAATAATGTAAGGTCTAAGTTAATTTAAATAAAACTTGACTCATTTACTCTTCTCCATGTTGGTCACATGTTGGTTTTCTTTTAGGATGAGATCTCTTATATTAAAATCTCATTCTTTGAGATAATTTTTATAAGTGCATTTGATATGCTCTTGATAGGTATGGAGGTGGGTAAGGTCTACTAAACAATGCTTTACAATTATCTCAAGCTAAAGCTAAATGATGTTAATGATAGTCTTCATTAGAAATAAGATCTTGTAAAGATATATGAAGAGAGGGAATTTGGACTTTAAAAGGTAAGATTTCCTCTAATCTAAAGATTATAGAGAAGGGAGTAGCACCTGTAGAGGTTTGAATGCTAGTATGATAGCCCATAAGGTGAATGGGATGTGTAAATGTCAATCCTGACCTAAAGCACTGACAACTTTGACTAGTATTTTTTTAAGGGTTTTATTAGAGACTTCTACCTGTCCACTTGTTTATGGTCAATAAGGAAAGGAAAAAATTAAATCGATGCCAAATACATCACATAAACCTTAGAATTGATTATTTTTGAAGTATTTACCATTATCAGTGATGATCTTATGAGGAACACGAAAGTAGTAGATGATATGATGGTTGATAAAGTTGATAATCTTCTCTACTTTGGTTGAGATAAGAGGAATAGCTTTCACCAAATTGGTTAAGTATTTAATGGTTATCATGATGGAGCTATGCCATTACAAATAATGGGGGTTGATTTCCCCAATGAGATCAATCCCCCATTATGATAAAGGACAAATTCCTTAGATACTTGAAGACCATTAGTTGGCACATGATGCAAATTTGTGTGATGTTGACATTTAAAACACTTTTTTTCATAATCACAATAGTCTTGATTGAGGGTGGGCTAATAGTAATTGAGGCAAAGGATATTTTTAGTGACTACTAAACCACTAAATTATCCCCCATATATCCCATCATGTATTTACTTTATGGCATGGGAAGATTCATGGCTACATAAGCAAAAAAGAAGAAGACCATTAAAACCATGTTTGTAAAGGATTCCCCATAGTATGGTGTAATGAGAGATAATTTGAACAAAGGATCTTTGGGTAATAATAAATAAGTTTGGAGGAATGATGCTTAAGTTGAGGTAGTTAAGAGTTTGGTCAGACCAAATGTCAGGTGGGGATTACTCCACACAAAAAATGGTAAGGAGACTAGATTGGTCATAGGAGGGAGTGGTAAAATGATGAATGGTGACAAGGATTTTAGAATTGGAAGGCTGAGAAGGGTTCTAAGAAGTAAGTCAAGCCATCATATCTAAAAATTTGTTGGTAGATCAAGGAATAGATAAGATCAGGTAGTGTTTGAATGATGTTAAGAGTTTGTCAACTAAAATTTTATATTTTTGTAAGACATCATTTTTACATTGATAGGATCCACTGAACTAGTTAAACATGAGATAAGATTCACCAAATACATGGATTGTATTAATTCACAAGGCTAGAGCAGTTTGGAGACCTATCACTAGGGCTTCATACTTAGCTCTATTATTAGTGCATTCAAAGTCAAGTTTGAAGGAGAGAGGAAGGGGTTCACCATCAAGGGGAATGAGAATAACTCTAGCACCACCTCCTTGTTATCACTTCAAGCCATCAAATAATATGTTCATTTGGTAGGTTATGCCATCTTCTTGAAAAAGAGTAATGATAGACCCATTTGGAAAGGCAAGAGGAGGTGGTTAGTTTTTTTGTAAAGGAACTTTAGCCAATTGGTTAGTAATGCCCTATCATCTAATTGAATTTTGCTATAGGAATTCAAGGTCAAATTTATTTATGAGTATGAGCCACTTAGCCATACACTAATTTTGGTATGGTTTAAAATGCATGTACTTGACTAGGTTGGTATTAGTAATGACATAGGTTTTGTGGTTAAGAAGGTAGTGGCAGAGTTTTATGGCCATGAAGGTCAATGCTAAGTAGAGTTTATTTATATGTGTATATTGAGTCTCGTATTCTACAAGTGTGTGGCTAATGTAGTATATGGATTTCTCTTTGTGTTTTTCATCTTGATGAGCCAATATTACCCCTAGGGAATGGTTAGTGGTAGAGATATATAGGTAAAAAGGGTGGTCATCCTTAGGAGGGTTGAGGACAAGTGGTGACAAAAGGTACTATTTGAGTGAGTCAAAGGCCTTTTGATAATCATTATTCCATTTGAAAGAGACATCCTTCTTCAGAAGATGATGAAAAGGTTAGAACTAGTCTAAAAGTTGAGAAATGAAATGGTGAATGGATTGAAGTTTTCCCTAGAGGATATAGAGCTACTTAAGGTTGGTTAGAGGAGGTATGTCCAACATTGCATTGAATTTATTAGGGTCTACTTTGATTCCATGAAGAGATATGATAAAGCCAAGAAGCTTTCCTAAAAAGACCCAAAAAATGCATTTTTTGGGATTAAGGTCAACATGATAATAGATGAGGCATTCAAATATGATTGTAAGAATAGTCATGTGATCTTTTTGGAGTTTGGATTTCTCAAGAAGGTCATCCACATAGTCTTATATAATTTTATGGATGATATCATGGAAGATATAAGTCATGGCACATTGGTAGGTTTCTCCAATGTTCTTTAATCTAAAAGGTATGAATCTATAGTAAAAAGTTCCCCAAGGGGTGGTAAAGGTGGTTTTGTGCTAATCTTCAAGAGTAATAAATACCTGATTATAACGTGAAAACCCATCCATGAGAGATAACATCTCATGGTCGGTTATTATATCAACATGGTCAATGCTAGGTAGAGAAAAGTCATCCTTGGGGTAGGTGAGGTTAAGGTCATGAAAGTCCACATAAATGCATAGACCCCTATTGGCTTTGGTGACAAGTATGATATTTGAGACCCATTTGGGTAGTCAATGGGTTTAATGAAGTTTATAGATATGAGACACTAAAGCTCTTCTTTGATAAGAAGGGCTATGCAATGATGCATGCATTGAATTTTCTATTTAACAAGCTTGACATCATGATGACTGATAATTTTAATGGTAAGAATTATTGGTTTAATCTTAGAAATATCACTGTAAGACCAAGAAAATGCTGCTATGGTCTTAGAGTAAAAAGGATAAGTCTTGAAGTTCCTTGACATTCAATGATTGGCCAAATTTTATAATGTAGGCACTGTTTAGAGTGCCCAAATTGATATCTATGGTGGATTCATTTAACATAGTCAAGGCTTTAAGAGGAATGGATTTTAGGATAGAAGAATCCCCCACCAAGGTAGGTAAGAATGGAATCATCATCTTGATGTTGGATGGTATTGATGGTAGGAGAATCATTCTCTACCATTTTTAAGTGTATGAGTGGAAGGACTTTAGTTTGGCCACCCTTTTGGTAGATGAGAGGGTCCAAACTAATGGTACTGACTAGAAAAGAAAGTTAGGGGGGATAATGTTAGGATCTTTAGGTGGGGAAAGTAGTTGGGTTGGTCAAGATGGCATATCTTTCTCCATGGTGGCAAAGGGTTCAGTTGAATTGGTGGGTTCTTCAGGTGGTTCATACCCAAGGCCAAATGACTCATGAGGTTATAAATTTTGGATATGGGGTAACTCATATGGCCTTTACTCATAGTGACCAAGGCCAAATCCTTTCTAAGAATAGTTATAAAGATACAACATAGCAAACTCTAGTTTGCTAAGATAGGAAAAGTTATAGGTAAATGGTTGGATGGATGAAGTAGTGGTAGGGACTAGAAGTGGCTAATCAAGTCTCTCATAAATAAAATTTATTTGATGGTTAGGGAGCCCAAAAGAGATGATGGCTCCAATGTTAGGGTCATAGGAATGGTCATGTCTAATATTCCCATATTCTTGGGGAGTAGATAAGGCATCCATAGATAAGATTCTTTATTCTCTAATGGAAAGACATTGGAATGTGGTTGCCATGGGGTTCTCTACAAGAATATAGGAAGAAGGGATAGACGAGTTAGTAGAAGCTTCATCAACATTTTGTGTGGAAGTGTCACAGGTTTTGGTTGGTTAGGTTATGTCATTAGTATATGGTTTTGAGGTGGATGAATGAGGAATAAGGACATCATTAGGCCGATATGTCATATTTCAAGATGTGAAAATAATAGGGTTAGCCTAGATAGTCATAGCTTACCCTTCATGCCCAAATTTGACACATTAATGTGAGGTGGAAGGGACAAAACTCATGGCACTAATCCAAGGGCACCCAAGTAAAACATTATATTGGAATTATCCTTCTACAACATAACAAAGTTTAAGAATGATATGGGGCCTTACCTAGATATGGAAGACAACCGTGCCCAAGGTATTAGCCATGGTATCATTAAAAGAATGAAAGACCACTATGCTTTTAGACATGATGTTCATGGGTAGGTGTAGTTGGTAATAGGCATGGGAGGAGATAATATTCATGCTATCTCATCCATCAATCATCACCTCTTTTATGCAAGTTTGATTAATGTATGCCGTAATGAAGAGGGGGGATCAAGATCCTCCAAATGAATAGAAGGTATTTTTGAATTTTTTAAGGTGATAATGTTGGAAGTTTGAAGGGTGCCAACAAAGGTGGTAAGAGGTTGAGGGTCATTGGGTTAGACCTCTATGGATTTCAAGGCTTATATGAGTGTTTGGCAGTGATGGGGAGAGGTAGAGACTAACTCATACAAGCTCATTTTTGTTAGAGTTTAGTAAAGTTTCTTGAGGATAGCTTTCTTGATGGATATTGCATATGGATTAGGGTATGGAGGGTTAGATGGGGAGACACCTAAGATAGACACCTTGGTTTTGTTTGATGATGGAGATGGTTTGGTATTGTTGGATTAGGAGTTTGAGGAGGGATAAGTCTAAGGAATTGTTGTCTTAGCCTTCCCCTTATCCTTCTATTATGATCTTCTAGCCACATTGATTGTATAAATAATAATAGAGGTTGAAGTAGTGGTGTTTTCTAACTTGTATTTATTCTTAGGTGAAGGTGGAGTGGGTAGGTGTTGGGTATGTATGGTTGTTATTTGGGTCTATAGGGGTGGTATAAGAGGTTCATCTATTAATAGATCATCCTCATCATAAATCTAATACATAAGAGTTTGGAGAGCCTTAATGTTCTCCATGTCATGGCTAGGTGTCTTATGATATAGGAAAATCAAATTGTCTTATAACCATGATGGTTTAAGACATGAAGGGTTGAAAGGTTTTATGGGTGGTAAGGCCAATGAAGAGGTTCAAAATAACCTTTGTAGAATGGTTGCATTTGACTCAGCTAAAGGTGGTAGAGATTTAGTAGTTTTGTTTTTGGGTGTTGGGGTAGAAGGTTGTTTGGATGTGGGTTTGGTGATAGGTGTCTTAAGTAAGGTACTATGGTTTTATGGTTTTAGTTTAGGCAAGATGGTTGAAGATATGGAAGAATAGGATGGTAAGATAAGTAACTTAGGAATTTTTGGTGTAGTGAGGAGAGGTGTCTTAGAAAGCAAGTATGAAGGTGTGACCAATAAAGGTGGTGGGGTTTTGATAAAAATAATGGGCTTCATTCTCAAAGTAGAGGGCTGAAGACCCAAAATGGAGGGCATGTTTGAGGGAGGTAAAATATGGGGTTTTTGGCCTTTTGGTGGTTTTACCTCCTTTTTTTTTGGTTACAAATTTTGAAGAGGGTTTGGTTACTTGGGTCTTATTTTTAATGGTTAAACCCTTAGGTGGAGGAGAAGGAATGGCTCATTTACCTTTGTATTGGTTTTTGATAGAAGGTTACAAAATCAAAGGTTAGGTGGATGAAGTTATCTTCTCTTGTGAGCTAGCTTGCAAAGAGGGAGTGGATGGTTATATGATAGTGGAGGTAGGTGTAGTATCCTCCAATAGAGGTGTGGGTATGGTGGCTTCTTTTGTTTGGGTGTCCAAAGGAATAGAAGGTAGTTTCTTCCCTTCCATTAGGAGGATGGGGAAATAGGAAGTTGAGATAATGTTTTATTCAAAAATGGTTTAGTTAGTAACCACATTAATAGTATGTGACTCATGGGATGGTTCTATTTTATTATCATGATAAGAGGTAGGAGAATAATTAGGAAAAAATTTATGAAATATGTCAAGGGCCTAATTTGGTGGTGCAATAGGATTGTCCAACGTGAGCTTCCCTTGTCAATGAGGGATTGGACAAGGTATTTTAAGGATTTGTACCTATTGATGTCATGTCATATGACTTAGTGAAAAGTGCAATGGTCATTCTCATTATACCAACCCGGTATGGGGTGAGAAGTATCAAATTATTGGTGTGGTTTAATTGGTAGAAGTTGAATGATATTAGCTTTTATTAATTTTTATAAAATAGAAGGATAGGGCTCACTAAAAGGATTTAATTGCTTATGATTATTCCAAGTTTTGTTATTTTGGTTTTAGTTTGAATAATTAGAGGAGTTAGAAGTTTGGTTCCTTGGGTTTTGTTGGTTGGTAGATGGTGGTAGTGTAGCTTTGAGGACAATGGCATTGGTGGTTGATTTATTTTTAGTGTTGGGATTAATTTGGTTGTTTGGTTTGGATGAAAATTATTCATTGGGTTTTTAAGTTGAGTTCTTGATCTTCAAATTTAAGTTTCCTTCATCAATGGCCATGTTATTTAGTTTACGAGCCATGGTAAGAGCTTCATCAAAGGTCTGAAAGCTTTGGACACACAATGTGGATGAAATATGTTTTGCACATACTCGGGCAAAAAAATATATAATCTCAAGTTGAGACAATGAAAATGAAAGTTGGTTGATTAGACTCCTCTAATAAACCAAAAAATTGGTAATAGATTCATCTTCAAATTTCTAAATGGAGTAGAGATTGGTAATAGAAACTTTCTTGGATATATTGATAGAAAAGTGATCCCAGAATTTTTTAGCTAATTAGGTGAAAGAGAGGATGGAATGTTTGGGTATGGAACTATACTAATCCAATGTTGGTTTGGATAATGACATAAGAAAGGTATAGAGGAGAAGAGCATCATTGTGGGAAATCAAGTAGCTTGAATTCATAAATACTCTTATTGTTATTGCGGGTCTTATTTACTATTAAACTTGGTAAATTCTAAAAGTTTCCACTCGGATGGATAAGGTCTAATTGGATCAAATGGTGAATAGACTCATTATATATTTTATCATAGAATAAAATATTATGGGATCTAGAGATGGATGACTCAACGGTGGTCATCTTGTCTACGATCAACTTCATGAAGTCTACTTGAGGTTGTTGGAATGTGTAGTTATATGGTATGTTTTGTTGAGGTTGGGTAATGTGTGAATAGCTATTAGATGGTTGAGATTATTCCACATATTGGTATGTGGTCTTTAGAGGTTGGGTGGAATATATATATATATATATATGGTTGTTAATGGTTGGGTAAATTTTGGTGGTTTGATAGTAGGCATATGCCCTTTTGGGTTATGAGGATAGCTAAAGGTTACATGTTGGGTCAGAGTGGTGGTTGGGTTAGTGGCCAATGGAAGCGTGGTGACTCTTGTGTTGATTAATGGTAACATGGAGGGTATGGATACCACAAGTATTTTAAGTGTATTAGTGTTTTATGGATGGGAGGTAACTAGAAAAAGATGGGTATCACTAGAGGTAGGCACTCATATCATAGGGGAGTGATTGGTGTTGTCCCCCAAAAAATATCACTCAATTTTTGGACAAAATTTGAACTATTTTGGTCCAACAAACCAAAATCCTCTCTCCCCTTCTCAAAAATTGTTCTATGCATTCAAATTATCCATTTTTCAAGATTTTTCAAAGTTCTATAGACTCTATAGGCTTGAAACTACGGACTCTGTAGGCTAGGAAATCCATGGACTCAAATATACAGACTCTACAAGTTAGTTTCTATTGACTATATAGGAGAGAAATAGGTTCAACACTTAGCCATTTGTTTTTATATCATGAAGAAACTGTGGAAACTACCAAGTGTCATCTATCGAGACACATTATGATTTACTTCTCAAAGTAGTGGAACTTGCCATGTGTCCCTTATAAGATAAATAGAGCGCACCAAGTGTCAACATCCACATGAATCCAAGTGAGTCCCAGGTGTTTCTATAGTGTTTCTAAAGCCTAGCAAAAGCCGTCATGTGTCATCTTCTGTAGGACTCTCAAAAGGCATCCAAAGTCTCTATAAGTTAAGTGGATGTTACCATGTGTCCTCACCTATTTCATAGTGGAACATGCCATGTGTCCTCACCTATTTCATAGTAGATGCTACCACGTGTCACCTATTGAGATCAGTGGAAAATTCACTAAGGAAAAGCCAAAGGAAAAAGTGCCCTTTCAGAGGGCAATGAACCAAGCTGAGTGCCCTTATGGAGAGCAACGAGTAAAAGTGGACACAGGGAAATCCTTTAGAAGAGTTCCTACAGCAAAATGGTTAAGGCAAGAATCCTTTAGACTTTTTGTCCAATGGAATTCACCCAGGAAGAAATCTTAACAGAAAATCTGATGAAAAGTAGAGGCAAAGCGAAGGAATATTTACTTCAAACAAATTGTTTGAAAGAATTCATTTAGACTTTTTGTTCAAAGGAAAAGTCCACCAAAATAGAAAACCTAATGAGGAAATAAAAGATCAAAAGCTGCCACATGTTCCTTATAAAGTTGTAGAAGAATGCGCAACATGTCCCTTACAAAGTGCAGTGGAAGCCACCATGTGTCATCTGTCGAGACAGTGTTTCTAGTAAATTTTAAAGCAAAAAAATGTGCCATGTGTCATCTACAAAATTCAGTGGAAGTCACCATGTGTCAACATCCACAACTTCTTCCTTTTATTTATTAAGGATTATGGTGGGTCCCAGGTGAGTGGCTAAACTTAGTGGAACGTGCCACGTGTCATCATCTATGCAAATCCAAAATAGTCTTGAATGTTTCCATAGTGTCTCTAGGATCTTGGTGGAAGCTACCACATGTCATCTTCTACAGGACTCTCAAAAGGTATCTAAAAAAATAGTGGAACTCTCCATCTGTCCTTTGTAAAGCCTAGCAGATGTTACCAAGTGTCACTTGCTAAGATCAATAGAAAGCAGCCTTAAGCAAAGAAAAAGGTAGCAATGGATGGTTTCAAAGGAAGATTCAAAGGTTTAATCGATAGGTTCAAGCAGATGGTTCAAAGGAGTGCCCCAAAGCCCATAGGCCAAAGTACCCTTGTGGAGGGCATGTGATGAGCAAAATAGACTTTTCTCAAATCCCAAAAGATGAACCAATGAACTAATTGAACCTTGAACCAAAATGGTTCAATGGTTCAAAGGTACACAAGTTCAATGGTTCAAAGGTTCAAAAGTTCAACGGTTCAAAGGTTCAAAGGTTCACAGGTTAAACATTTCAAAGGTTCAAAGGTTCAATGTGGATGGTTAAAAGGAGTGTCCCAAAGCTGAAAGAATAAGTGCCCTTGTTGAGGGTGGTGAACTAAGGATAGGTACCCTTACAGAGGGCAAAAAACATTGGTTTAAAGATTAAAAAGAAGACCCAAACAAAGGGATGGTTCAATCAAAGACCAAGAAAGCAATTGAACTAGGGAAGCGATCAAACCATTGACATCCCTACGGATGTCAAATTTAAGATAATGAAATATCCATTGATTTTCAAATATGGCACAGATCTTGTGAACAAATTTAGTGACCAGCTAAAGAGATAGCCTAAAAGCTTACATCACACAAATATGGATGAAATACAGAAAGGAAAGGGGGAATGATGGAGAAGGATCATAAATATCTATGCATAGGATATGTTTCTAAAAGGTAAAGCAACCCACCAAGTGGACATCAAAAGAGTGCAAACATTCAATGGCATGGCCCATTTTTTTGCATCGAGTAAACCAAATAGCTGCGCACACATCAGGAAACACATCAAGCATCCCATATTAAAATTGATGGTCGATTCTAACACAGCCCATGGACAAAATTTAAATTGCATTAAAGGCATTGAATGCATCATAACACATTTTTGTGAAACAAAGTACTCAAGTCTTTCTTGGAGCATTATATATTGAACTCTATCTTATTTTTTTAGAGATATATATCTCTTTGTTATTAGAAACAAAAATCTACCCAAATTGAAAGGAATAACTGAGACTTTGAGCTCAAATTGTTGATCATATTTAGTTATTTGAATAAGAAAATAAGTGACTTTTCAGACTCTATGCTAGAATAGCTTGGTTGTTGGAGAAATTGTTCGTATGTCTATTTCCTTAATACATTTTTTGTCCATTTAATTAAATAAGTAGAATTAGTGAAAGTAATCAGGAAGGTGTCTTGAAGCTAGCTGTGGAGAGACTTTATGCCCCCATAATTGCCTTTAGTGTGTTTTCTTTATATTCTTGTGTAAAGGATCTTGGGATGACTTTATGCCCTCGTTATCCTTTGTATTCTATTTCTATGTAAAGGACCTTAGGATGACTTTATTCCCTAATTGTCCTTCGTATTTCACTCTTTGGTAGTTGAGGTGGAGACTTTGTGCTACATTTCATCTTGTTATGTTACTACACCCTATTACAGTTGCTTGTCACTACCATAAAGTTTCCTTTTGTCTATTGAAAAACAATTATGAAAGAAAAGGAGTGCCTTCTATCATCTCATTAGGATTTATACTTTGATTCATGAACATCATCTCTATAAAAAGAGATATGGATGGTTTATCCTACCCTTGAGTGTTATTTTTTGCTTATATATATAGTATATAGCTCCTACATATTTACATGGAACCTCCCCTTTATGAGAGGAGAGATTTGTCCCCTTTTGATGTAGTAAACCTACACATCTAGATGACCAATTTCCTTATGTTGTGGTTGAAGAGACCTATTTTTCCCATTAGTTAGCTAGTTGACAAAATATTCACCCAATAGTTTTTGGTGACTCCATTAGGGAATGAATGTGCAGTCTAAAACCTCAAGTTTTAGATTGATGCAGTCCCTGCCCTTATCCATTATAGATTCTAGTTACTCCATTGTGTGTCTTACCCATTGTCATTCTATCCTTACCATCTCCCTCCACCTTCACATCAACTAGGATAGAACGTGCAGTTTGAAGCCTCAAGCTTTAAGCTGAAGTAGGGCCATTTCTTTCTCTTTTTTATTTTATAATCTGGTAGATCCATGGTATACGTGAAGCAAAAGGGATAAAGGTATTGTTGACCTTATATTCGATTTAGTATAGAAAAATAATTTTGATCCATTTCCTTCACCATCTCACCTCCAACGCACTAGGATCTTTCCTCCTACTAAAGTCAAGTCTCCATTACCAGGCAAAGCCTCCATTTCTATTATTAATAAAGCTTTGTCAATACTTACCCCTCTGAGATTTTTTATTCCACCTTTTCATAGTCATACAATGGAAGTTCAAGGTCACTAGGGTAACTCTTTTGGCCCACTCAATTTAACTCCACCTCTACATGAGCTACCACATAGTTTAAGGAAAAATTTCCCCAGATTATATGGTGATGGGAAGGTCCATCTTGATGAACATATTACAACCTTCATCATAGCCTATGGTGTAATAGGTGTGGGGTATGAGGATGTAGTAGTCAAGCTATTCATGAAAACTTTACAAGGTACTGATGCAAACTAGTTCTATCATCTGCAGGTCCAAACTGTGATCAACTGGAACACTCTCAAAGCCAAATTTGAAGCCAGATTCAAGCTTGCAAAAGATGCACATGCCCTGTTGGCTCAACTCACACAAATGAAGAAAGAGCCTCATGAACCCATGAGGGATTTCATATCCAAGTTTGACAAGTTTAGAAATAGGACTATTGCAATTGCTTAGCCTACACTTGAGAATCTCAAATGTTTCTTCATCAACTCTTAGCTGCCTAAAGTGAGTTGTCTGCTAAGATGTGCTGGCCAAATAGAGTTTGTTGTAGCTCATAATTTGGCTATTGAGGTAGAATATGACCTTATCTTGGTAGGAAAGATAAGGAGAGACCCAAATAGAGCTAAATCTTCTTCATCTTCCAAATATCCATCTACAAGTACCACTGATCTAATGGTACAGAAGGTAGCAAATGAGTTTCTAGCTCTTAGGAAGTAAATGGCACAAGGGATATCTTCAACTCCTTCGTAAAGAGATATGCCAATAAGGGCATTCCCCAGTCAATCATACCAAGGCAATGCTACCAAAAATCAAGGATAGCCCAATCATCTTCCTCCTCCATAGGGGAAACTTGCCATTGAAGTACCCCCAACCAATTCAACAGTCGGATATCTCAAAAATAGAATTTGATTTCTCTTTCTACCCTAAATTGAATCAAGAAAATGATGTTGATCTCCTTAAAAAAGATCAAGAAGAGTCAATTGGCAACTCCAATATTGGTTTCTTAAATTACCAAGATGAACCCAAAAGTGAAGTTAAAGCAAATGAAGGATCATATGTTGTGTTCACCCGATCCAAGAATCAGTCAGACCAATCAGCTGATAATGAAAAAATAGAAGAGTGACCTCAACCAATAATTTCAATTTCTAAATGAGAAACATTTCTACCTTTCTAGCCAAAGGACCCAGTGAGTAATAAAAAGGTAAGTACATCAAGCATTCCTTCATCTTCAACTTTAATTCCATAGACCACTACCACCCCTCCTAAAAACTAGAAAGATGAAATGCCTTCCTGTATCCCTAGTCCATTTCAGTCATTTGACATAATTGACCATGTCAAGAAGAACAAAATTCAAATGTCTAAATTTGAATTCTTGCAATCCAATCCTGAGTAGTTGGACAGGTTGGTAGAGTGTGTGAAGGATAAAGCCATCCCTACAGGACAAGATGCTAAAAGAGTAACTCATGATCCCCCAAGGAACATGTCCATCCCAAAAAATATTGTCATTAATCCTCCACCTACCTCTAGGAAAATAGAGCCTTTCTATATTTCCCTATTGATAAATGGTCACAAACTGAGCAATTGCATCATTGATTCTAGTGCTTCAGACAATGTCATGCCTACCAAAGTGGTTGAATCTCTTGGACTCTCCCTGACCAAAACCTTTGGGAGATGTTTCTCCATGGAGAACAAACAATTACCTCTATTGGGATAAAACAAAGATGCCTACTTTGCATTTGCAGCATTCCCAGATAAAAGAATCAAGATGACAATCTTGGTGGCTGACGTCCCAACCTCATATGGCATTCTTATGGGGTGAAATTTATGTAAAGATGTTGGAGGAGAATTAAACATGGGCCTATTTGAAGTGAGGATCCTTGTCAAAGGCATCATGTAGAGGTTGCTTCCTGAAAAGGAATCAAAATATGTTGTCACTCAGACATCAGCCCGTGAAGCTCAAATTCTATTTGAATCTTCAGACATGGGTAATTATTTCTTGACCACAGAGGATACTCATGTTTCAGCTGATGAAACTTCTAAAAATGGTAGTCTAAAAATTGGTTTAGATGAAATAGTAGATGTGAGAAAGCATAGAGAAAGCACAAAAGAATTACCCCTTTCAAGAAAAGAGAAATCTAAGGAAAGATTAGTTTTTGATGATGTTTAGATCCTAGAATTTGATGGCAATAATTCTTCTACCAGCTCAAGGGTTGGGATTGTATTGATATCTCCTCAAAGAGATATTTTTCCTTCTTCATACAAGTTTTAGTTTAGTAACACCAATAACACAACTAAATATGAATCTCTATTACTTGGATTGAATGCTACTCGAGATAAAGGCATCAAACTCCTTCATGACAAAGGAGATGCTGAATTAGTGTTTTTTCAAGTAAGAAACCTGTATCAAACCAGAAATGAGAGATTATACCACTACCACAATCTAGTCTGGGACCAACTTGAAAGCTTTGATGCTTTCAACATCTCTACCATACCTAGGGAATTCAATGACTGAGTTGATGCATTGGTTATTTCAACAACCCTCTTAGTTCCTCATTTAGACTTCAAAGGAAACAAGTACACATTAGATTGGTCTTTAGACCAAGTGTGCCTGATAATTCCAATCATTGGTAAGTGTTCAATAATGATAACCAAATCATTTCCTTTCTAGAACAAAAAGACAACTTTGAACATCTTCACTTCGATGGCAGTAAGTTCTAGAAACTTGAATCAACTCTTGAAATGAATTCAAACATAGGTGAAGAATTCTTGCAGCTAAAAGAAAATAAGATTCCTAAAGGACTAGTTTCTCTTGAGAAACTATTTGACAAGCATGATAGGTCCATCAAGCAGCAACAAATATATTCAAACTCCTCCTAGGGGTTTGATCAAGTAAATTTGGGTACCAAGGAAAATCCCAAGATGGTGAACATTGGGAAGTACTATACTCTAGAGGAGAAACTCAAATTTACTGACCTGCTTCACCATTACATGGATGTTCTGGCATACTATTATGATGATCTAAAGTCACTTAGGCCTAAGGAAATTTTCCATGAAATTCCTCTCAAAGATGGTTCAGTGCCTTACAAGTAAAAATCCTAGTATTATAATCCAAAGATATCAGGTACTATTCTATCTAAGATATAGAAAATGCTGAATGCTAGGATAATTTTCCCAATCCATCATTCCACATGGATTGCCAACATAGTTCCTATAAGGAAAAAGAATGGTGAAATTTGCATCTGTGTGGATTTCAAGAATCTAAATCAGTCATCTTTAAAGGATAACTATCCTTTGCCCATCATGTATCAAGTGCTCTAGATAGTGACTGATTCAGAGATGTTATCAATGCTAGATGGCTTCTCAGGATACAATCAAGTTGAAGTTAGTGAAGCAGACAAACATAAGACTATCTTCACCACACCTTGCAGTACATTTGCATATAGAAAGATGCCTTTTGGCTTGATAAATGCTAGTGCCACCTTTCAGAGAGCAATGGACCTTACTTTCAAGGATGAGATGGGTAAGTTCATTGTAGTTTATCTTGATGACTTGACCATTTTTTCTAAGCATCGCCTGGATCATATACACCGCTTGCAACAAGTGTTGGAGAGCTACTAAAAAAATAGTATTTCCTTAAATCTTAAGAATTCAATTTTTGGAGTAACAAAGGGTAAAATTCTTAGATACATTGTGTCCAAAGAAGGTATTAAAATTGACTCAGACAGAGTCAAGTCTATCCAAGAGCTTACCTTGCCTACAAGTAAGACTGTTGTTCACTCTTTCTTTAGAAAGGTGAATTTCTTACGAAGGTTCATCCCTAAGTTTGTTGAGAAGACTCAACACATTGTGAACATGATGAAGGGAAAGACCACTTTTAGCTAGACTGAAGTAGGCAAGTCAGCATTTGAGGATATTAAGACTACCATTGCCCATGCCTCAATTCTGGTTTGTCTAGAATACAATAAAAATTTCATCATATATAGTTATGATTCTGAACACATGCTTTTAGTAATTCTAATTCAATAAAATAAAGAAGGTATGGAATCTCTCATTTATTTCATGAGCTACCCTCTCAAAGCTCATGAGGTGAAGTACTCAAACATGGAGAAGCATACTTATGCAGTGGTGAAAGTAGTCAAGCATTTTCACTTCTACATCTTGAATTATCACACTACTGCCCTGGTTTCTAATACCACAGTCAAATCCATACTAACTCAATAGGAGTTTGGGATGAAAAGAGGAAATTGGATTGCAAAGATCCAAGAGTTTGATCTAGTCATCAAGCCAATAAAGCTGGTATGAGGATAACACCTATGTCAATTAATTGCTAATAACAAACTAGAAGAAATAAGGCATGAAGAAACATAGGAGAAAGACATGCCAATAGTTATCTTTGTCTCTATCATGAATGAGTGTTATTTAGATATTACTCATTTCCTTACTTATGGTGAGTGTCTTGCTCACCTATCTTAGAAAGAAAGGAGGACTATCAAGTTGAAAGCTACAAATTTTATCCTTTAGGACAATAGCCTATACAAGAAGAGCCTTGATGGAGTGTTCCTTCATTGTGTAGACAAGGAGCAGGAAAGCCAACTTCTAAAATATTTCCACAATCTAGCCTATGGAGGACATTGTTTTGCTCCTATAACTACCCACAAGATTTTGTGAGCTAGGTATTATTGGCCAACTCTTTTTCAAGATGCATACAAGTGGGTAAGGAAATGTGAACTGTACTAGTAATTTGTTGGAAGACCTAAGTTAGCTTCCCTGCCTCTCAAGCCAGTGGTCATAGAGGAACCATTCCAGTAATGGGGAATTGATTTTATTAGAGCTATAAACCCATCTTGAAGTGCTGGACATGATTATGTCCTTACAACAACTGACTACTTCACCAAGTGGGTGGAAGATATCCCAACCAAGCATGCTACTTCAAAAGTAGTGTGCAATTTCCTCAAAGAGAATATCATTTATAGGTTTGGGGTCCCAACCAAGATTGTCATAGACAATGTAGGTTGTTTCACTTTCTAGGAGATTATTCAATTCTAGTTTTACTATGGGATCACCCTCTCTCACTCTTCTGATTACTTTTCACAAGGGAATGGACAAGCTAAATCAAGTAACAAGAACTTGATAACTATCATCAAGAAGCTGGTGGAAGACAACCAAAGGACATGGGATAAAGCATTGGTTGATGCTTTGTGGATAGATATAATTACACCAAAAAGGGAAATTGGTATGTCTCCTTTCCAACTTCTTTATGGTATCAATGCTGAGATACCACTCACCTTGGAATTGTTGACATTAAAATTGGCTAAGGCAATTGAAGATCAGACATATGAAAACTCCATTGATAAGAGGATCATTTGCTTGACTGATTTGGATGAGTAGAGAACTATGGTGGTGGACCGAATTGCTTCCCATCAAAGCCTAGTGAAGAAGGTCTTCGACCAAAAGGCAAAAAAACATGATTTCTAGGTTGGAGATCAAGTCCTATTGTGGGACAAGAGAAGAGAATCAAAGGGGATGCATGGGAAGTTTGATACTTTTTAGAGAGGCCTATTTACTATCCATCAGCTCAATGGTGAGAATAGATTCCTATTGAAATATCAAGATGACATGCTCTTCTCTCTACCTTACAATGGGTATCATCTGAAACACTTCAATTTGTGAAGTATCAGATAAGATTAGCTTGTACATATGTATATTTGTATAGTCTTTAGTTCTATTTTTGTGCTTTATTTTTTTTTTATCACCTTTATTTTTGGGTAGCATGAATCCATAGCCCAATGACACACTTCAAGGCACCAGAGATTTTGGTTTCTACTCCCCTCGACTGTTCCAAGTTTTCAACTGAAGGAAGTTCCCCAACTAGAGCTAGCTGTTATCCCCTAAAAAATATCACTCATTTTTGGGACAACATTTGAACTATTTTGGTCCAATAGACCAAAATCCTCTCTCCCCTTCTCAAAAATTGTTTTGGGAATTCAAATTATCCATTTTTCAAGCTTTTTCAAAGTTCTATAGACTTTGCAGGCTTAAAACTACGGACTCCGCAACCTCTTTACTATAGGCTCTATAGGCTACGAAATCCATAGACTCAAATCTATGGACTCTGTAGGTTAGTTTTTATGGACTCTATAGGAGAGAAACAAGTTCAACACTTAGCCATTTTTTTTATCATGAAGAAACTATGGAAACTGCCAAGTGTCATCTACCGAGATACATTATGATTTACTTCTCAAAGCAATGGAACTTGCCACATGTCCCTTGTAAGATAAATAGAGCATGCCAAGTTTCCACATCCATATGAATCCAAGTGAGTCCCAAGTGTTTCTATAGTGTTTCTAAAGCCTAGCGGAAGTTTCCACATGTCATCTTCTATAGGACTCTCAAAAGGCATCCAAAGTCTCTATAAGATAAGCAAATGCTGCCACATGTCCTCACCTATTTCATAGTGGAACATGCCACATGTCCTCACCTATTTTTACAGTAGATGATACCACGTGTCACCTGTTAGATTAGCAAAAAATTGACTAAGGTAAATCCAAAGGAAAAAGTGCCCTTGCAGAGGGCAATGAACCAAGCTGAGTGCCCTTGCAGAGGGTAGTGAGCAAAATCAAACATAGGTAATTCCTTCAAAAAAGTTCCCATGTCAAAATGGTTAAGGCAAGAATCCTTCTGACTCTTTTTTTAAGGAATTCAGCTGGGAAAAAAGTTTGATAGAAAACTTGACGAAAAGTAGAGGCAAAGTGAAGGAAGATTTCCTTCAGATAAATTGTTTGAAAGAATTTCTTCAGACTTTTTATCTAAAATAAAATTCTGCCAAAATAGAAAACCCACCAAGGAAATAAAAGCTTGAAAGCCACCACGTGTCCCTTATCAAGTTGCAGTGGAATACACCATGTGTCCCTTATAAAGTGTAGTGGAAGCTACCATGTGTCATCTATTGAGACACAATTTCTAGTAACTTTCAAAGTAGCAGAACATGCCACATGTCATCTACAAAACTCAGTGGAAGTCACCATGTGTCAACATCCACAACTTCTTCCTTTTATTGAGTAAGGACTGTGGTGGGTCCCAGGTGAGTGGCTAAACTTGAGTGGAATGTGCCATGTGTCATCATCTGCATAAAATCTAAAAGAGTCCTAAATGTTTCCATAGTATCTCTAGGAGCTCAGTGGAAGCCACAACTTGTCATCTTCTATAGGACTCTCAAAAGGTATCCAAAAATATAGCAAAAGTCACCATGTGTCCTTTGTAAAGCCTAGTGGATGCTGCCAAGTGTCACTTGTTGAGATTAGTGGAAATTAGCCTCAAGAAAAGAAAAACATAGCGATGGATGGTTTCAAAGGAAGATTCAAAGTTTCAATTGGTAGGTTCAAGCAGACAGTTCAAAGGAGTGCTCCAAATCCCACAGGCCAAATTACCCTTGTGGAGGGTAGATGATGAGCAAAATAGACCTTTCTCAAAGCCTAAAAGATGAACCAATGAACTGATTGAACCTTGAACCAAAATGGTTTAATGGTTTAAAGGTTTAATGGTTTAAAGGTTCAAAGGTTCAACGTGGATGGTTCAAAGGAGTGTCCCAAAGCTGAAAGAAAAAGTGCCCTCGTTGAGGGTGGTGAACTAAGGATAGGTAACCTTGTAGAGGGTAGAAAACATTGGTTCAAAGATTAAAAAAAATCACCGAACAAAGGGATGGTTCAATCAAAGACCAAAAAAGTGATTGAACTAGGGAATCGATTGAACCATTGATGTCCCTATGGATGTCAAATTTAAGATAATGAAATATCTATTGATTTTCAAATATGGCACAAATCCTGTGAACAAATTTAGCGACTGGCTAAAAGGATAGCCTAAAAGCTCAGATTGCATAGATAAGGATGAAATAGAACAAGGAAAGGGGGAATGATGGAGAAAGATCAGAAATATCCATGCATAGGATATGTTTCTAGAATGTAAAGTAACCCACTAGGTGGACATCAGAAGAGCACGAACATTCAATGGTGTGGCCCATTTTTTTGCATTGAGTAAAGAAAATAGCTTCATGCATATCAAGAAACACATCAAGCAGCCCATATTAAAACTAATGCTCGATTCTAGCATAGCTCATGGATAGAATTTAAAATGCATTAAAGGCATTGAATGCATCATAACACATTTTTGTGAAATAAAGTGCTCAATTCTTTCTTGGAGCACTATATATTAAACTCTCTCTTATTGTTTTAGAGTTATATATATATATATATATATATATATATATATCTTTGTTATCAAAAATAAAACTCTGCCCAAATTGAAAGGCATTAATGAGACTTTGAGCTTAGATTGTTGATCATATTTAGTTATTTGAATAAGAAAACAAGTGACTTTTTAGGCTTAGTGATGGAATAGCTTGGTTGTTGGGGAAATTGTTCTTATGTCTATTTCCTTAATACATTTTTTTTCCATTTAATTAAATAAGTAGAATTAGTGAAAGTAATCAGGTTGGTGTCTTGAAGCTAGCTGTGGAGAGAATTTGTGCCCCCAAAATTGCCTTTAGTGTGTTTTCTTTATATTCCTGTGTAAAGGATCTTGGGATGACTTTGTGCCCTCATTACCCTTCATATTTGTTTCTATGTAAAGGACCTTGGGATGACTTTGTGCCCTCATTGTCCTTCATATTTCACTCTTTGGCAGTTGAGGTGGAGACTTTGAGCTACATTTCATCTTGCTATGTTACTACGCCCTATTACAGTTACTTGTCACTACCAAAAAGTTTTCTTTTATCTGTTGAACAACACTTTTGAAAGAAGAGGAGTGACTTCTATCATCTCATCAGGATTTCTACTTTGATTTTTGAACATCATCTCTAAAAAAAGAGAGATGGATGGTTTATCCTACCCTTGAGTGTTATTTTTTGCTATATATATATAGTATATATCTCGTGCATATTTATAGGGAACATCCCCTTGATGAGAGGAGAGATTTGCCCCCTTTTGATGTAGTAAACCTACACAGCTAGATGACCAATTTCCCTATGCTATGGTTGAAGAGACGTATTTTGCCCATTAGCTAGCTGGTTGACAAAATATTCACCCAACAATTAGTAAGAGGTATAAGGGTAGTGGTAGTTTAGGTTGGTGGGTTAGTTTTGAGGGAGTTATTAGTTGATGATAAAATTTGGGAAAATAAAGGTTTAGTAGTTATTATGGTAGTTGAGGTATTCCCCATGAGGTAGAGAGGCATGTCATAAGGTAGATCTATGGGTGGGGTCGAAACCAAGATTTGTTAAGATGTGGTTCTTAGGTAGTGTTTTAAGGTTGCATGATTGTTGTTTAGGAAAGCTTAAAAATATACATATCTTGGGACTACCCAAGTAGGACTTATTAGAGAGTGAGGGGATTTTTTGGGTTAAAAAATGTGTTTTATGGATGAAGAGGTGTAAGTTAGTGATGGTTGATTTGGTGGTGGGTTTTTTTCCTTGAGGTCTTTTTGTTGTTGGCGAGTGAGAACCATACAATAAGATAAGAAAAGGATGATACGTTCTCACACGTCAAACAAAGAGAAATAAAAAACTCAAGGAAAATAATACATTAACTAAGAGTGCATTAAATCCTAGGTTTCTTTTTAATCTCTCTTTTAGCTTATGCCTTAGAAAAGTGTGAAGAGGAAATTTACATGAATAGGTCCTAAACAAGGTAGTCTATGTTTAGTTTTGGGTCATGTTTAGGAACTCAATAGAAGTTTGAATTGGTTTGATCATGTGGTTTGTTACTTGGGGATTAATTCCCTCATGTCACAATCCCACAACCAGTACAGGTGCTTACCTAATATGTATTGATTTCCATAGTTTTTAGTCAGCCAAAGAACTGAGTTGGTTATTTCCTCGATGATTAAATCCAAGAATTATAATCAGGAAAGGGTATGGTGATCTGATAGGTTATGAAATATTAGTTAGGCCTTGTCTCAAGTGTGCTTTTATTTTTTTTTTGTAATTGGTTTGGGTTGTGTAACATTTTTGAACTACAATTAAATCATAATGCTTTTAATTAAACTAGGTGAGGTAAAATCAAACAAGCAATCAATAGATGCACTCAATTTTAACCAAAAGAATTTTTTTTTATTTGAATGAAGACAAGAAAAAATAAAATTAACCTAAATTCAACATGAAAATTCAATCCTAATCTTAATATGAATGCTCTTTTATTTCTTTTTATAAATGCAATAAAATTTAATTTTTAAAAAAATGCAACTAAAAATTTTCTTTCTTTTTTTTGTAAAGAAAGAAAATAAATTTTATATGAATTAATGAAATTAATTTCAATAATTAAATTCTAAATGTCCTAAAACATCTAATAAGTTAAGAAAACTAAAGGGTCCCACTGAGCATGCCAAAAATGTTTCTGTCTAATTTTTACTTTTTCTTAAGTGTGAAAAGAAAAAACTAGTAAATAAGGGTGTGGAAGAATACTTGTTGAATATGCACACATTGAATCTACGTGATTTTGTAGAGATAATCTTTGGTTTATAAAAATGACATATAAATAATAAAAAATTAAAATAAACTTATTTTTTAGATAAGTAGATGGGTGGATTGCCTAGCATGAGCTAGATCCTAGAAGTGAAAGCTTTCTAGGAGGCTGTCAATCCACCTTCTTTAAAACACTTAAGTGAAAATGATAAAATAAATATATTTTCCTTAAATTAATATAAAAATTAAATAAAATATATTAAATTACATCAAATTTATTGAGAAAATTAGATGCTTTACAAAGTTAAATAAACTGAAGGAAGTAGTTTGATTATACTAATGTTGAAAATTAGTTAAGGCAGGTTGTGGTTTTGGGTTTGGTAATTTGATGAGGGTAAACATAATAGTTTGGTTGGGGTTTATTGAGATAATAAAATTAGAGGGATGGATGGTAGAAAAGATAAAACAACAAGTAACTATGGTAACAAAAGGATGAGGGGGTAAAGAGGGTGAAGGTGGCAAAGGTGCAAAGAGGGCAAAGAAGGTAAATGGAATTACGATGGCAAAGGTGGTAAAGGAGGTCAATGGATTAATATGGAAATTTTATGAAGGGTTAAATCTCAAGGTAATAAAATGAATTACTTAATTAAATAACTGAAATAATAAAATAAAATAAGGTTACCTTGAGGCTTGTTGATGTGGTTGATGTTGTTGATGATGTGATGAAAGAATCCTGTGGCAATTTTGATAGAGCTTCCTTGATTAAAATTATTTTCCTCCAAGATCTAGATTACCTATAAAATTATGATCTCATTCAAATTCCTATAAAAATATTTTAATAACCAAATACTAACTTCTAACTTAACCTTGGGTGAATGAGAGAGGGGGTATTTATACCATTTGTTGTCAAGAATCATGCCAAAAGAAAGAATGGTAGAAGTATGGTGCCATTTCCCATGTGGGGCATGAATGAGTCAAAATATGAGAGTGGTTGGATTCCAACCTTGATCTTGGGTCTCAAATTTAGGCTGATTTGTCTCCCGCCTTGTACATGAGTCCAATTTTGAATGAGAATCATACACATGAGCCTAAATGAGGCTAAAAGACTTTTCACCACCCTTTCTTGTTTTCATCCAAGAACTTAAAAATATTCCCCACAAAATGTGGTGCCATTTTCTATGTGAGTGAATGAATGATTCAAAATATGAGGGTGGTTGGATTCTCACCTTGCTCATGGGTCTCTCATTTGGGTTAAAAAGTCAAAAATGGGTGGATATAATACCTTTTACATTTTTCAAAGCACTAAAGAGGTGGGAATCCTATTTTGAATGCCACTTTCATGTGTGAAGACAAAATATATATTTAATGGTGTCCCCTTAAGATTAAATTCACCATTATTCAATTGGGGACCTTTGTGATGCTTAAATTAAGTCATTAAGCACCTTGGGAAAGGGTCCCAAGTGGGGTATGATGTCCTACATTAGGCCACCTCACTTTTGAGCCATGTCACTTGCCATATCACCTCCCAAATCACCTTTCATGTTAGTTTCCATTTCACTTTCTATATCACCTCCTAAATCACCTTTCATGTCACTAGTCATGTCACATGTATTATCACTTTTCATGTCACTTACCATGTCACATGCCATGTCACTTGTCATGTCATCATGAATAGTGATAGTTGGTCCCATAGTGAATAGTGATAATGAATAGTAATTTTAAATAGTATTATGTGAATAGGAGAATAGTGTTTTAGTTAGGTTAAGAGTCATTGGTTAAGGGTAAAATAGGTTTAGATGGTATTTAGGAAGTCTTGATGTATTTAGTCATCAAAAATTGTAAGTGTATAGTTTTCTAGTGTCTATAGTTATAATGGAAAGATGCATGTGCCAAATAAAAAGAATTTATAGAGCACAGTGCTAAAGGAACTACATAATGCCCTATATTTGGGACATCCAAGAGTAGCCAAGATCATGGTAGAGCTTATACCACTATATTTTTGGAAGGGAATCAAGGAATATAGAGTATATTGTGTGTCACATTATCTAGAATATTAGTCAATGAAAGATAAACATGTGCATCCTACTGGGTTATTATATTGACATCATCTACTAGAATGGAAATAGTAGGTTATCAATATGGAATTTGTCCAAAGTTTATTGATGTCATGAAATAGGCACGATATGATCTTGGTGGTAGTTGATAAAATAACCAAGGTGGCTCATTTTATACCAAAAAAATTGAGAGATGATACACTTACTATCGCAAAGAGGTCCATAAAGGAAGTGTAAAGGTTGAATGTATTTATAGAGAAGATAATTTTAGATTGTGATCCAAATATTACTTTTAGATTTTGGGTAACTATGAATTCAATTTTGTGTACATAACTAAATTTCATGACTACGTATCACCCAAATACTGATAGTTAAACTGAGAGAGTTAATCAGGTGTTAGAGGATCTTCTTCATATGTATTTCATGGATCAAAAATAAAAGTGAGAATATTATATTTTATTGGTTGATTTTGTATTTAAAAACTCATACCAGTCAACTTTGAAGATGGCACTGTTTGAGGAACTATATGAAATAAAGTGAAGGACACTAATCAATTGAGACAAGTTAGAGGACAAGGTAGTCTTTGGACCTGAGATTATTTTAGAAATGGAATAACAAGTTAGATTAACCAAGTATATATTGTCTAAGACCAATTATAGGTAGAATAATTATGTTGATCTAAAGAAGATAGATACACAATTTTTAGTATGTGATAAATTCTTTTTGTGGGTTAACCCACAGAAGATCTCAATTAAATTTGTGAAGTTACTAAAATTATCACTAATAAATGTGGGACCCTTCGAGGTGTTAGAATTGGTCAATCTTATAGTGTATATACTTGCATTACCACCATCTATATCTCTATTTTGTAATCTCTTCCATTTTTAATTAACACCCACAATCTTCATTTACATAATAAAAAGATTTCATAGTACAAGGTCATGTGGGACCAATACTCTAAGGATAATTCTACATGGGAGGACTATGATGAGTCATAAAATTGATTTTCACATTTATTTTCTTGATTTTATACTTTATATTATGTTATTTTTTTGGTAAACAATATTTTTAATTCATAACTTAGATTTGAATAAGAGACATCCAAGATGATGACTAGCTTTAGGGGGGAAGGATGTTACACCTTGATTCCTCACTAAACAAACTTACATGATTATCCATGGATATTTATAGTTAACACTTTTATTTGGTTATTTTATACTAATATTTTAGATATATGTTATTATGGGATAGTTGGATATTGCTTAGGATTACATAATTGGATTGTTATGAGTTAGTTGTAGTGTATATGTTTATATCATGATCGTGTTGATTTGTTATTTTAGATATATTTTATGAAGTATGTATATTATTATGTTATGGTATAACTACCTAATTGTTGTGAGTTTGATGTAGGATAACTCATCCCTCAAATCATGATGGAGGGAGAACATCATCAAAGAGGGTGACATATATGGAATTGTTGGGGAATGATAGTGAAATTATCTAGAACCCTATACACATCACCTTAGTAATATATATTATATGCATTGTGGAATGGTTATCATAATGTGTTTTGATGTCATTTTCATTAGATAGTTAAACATGGTTTCTATCATAGTTTAAATGGTTATTTTTAATTCATCTTGCATGACTTGCGTGTATGTCCATTAATGTTTTATGATTTCATAATTAAAACAAATTTGGATTTATAGACTAATGAATTTATTATTAATTCATTATGATATTTTAGGTGATAATTTAATTAGAAAATATATTGATTATTATAATTAGTGATATAATAAATAAAATATAAGAATTTTTAATTAAGAGGAAAAATAGGAAAAAGAGAAGAAATTATTAAAATAAATAAACTAGAAGAAAGTTTTAGAAAAACAAAAATAAAAAGATAAACGGAATGGTTTAAAATTAGGGAAAATATAAATATAAATATATTAAGAAAATAATTTAGAAACAAATAAAAACAAAAAGAAAGAGAAAAAGAAAGAGAAAAATCTCAAAGGAGAAAAGCCTAACCATATTTTATGAAGTGATCTTTTGGAAAAAAATAATAATAAGATAACCAAGAAAGTAAAGTGAAATAGGGAGTGGAGAATATTGGAAGAGAAGAAAGAGAAGGAAACACAGAGGAAGGTTGATTTGAGGAGAAGAAGAGAATACAAGGGAACAAGGCATGAGAAGGCATTATACCAGGTAGGTAATGTAATCATTTTATTATGTTTATTCATGTTCAATGTTGTTGAAATTTGGAAAATCGCAATGAGATATGCTATAGGGAAATATTTCCTTGTTACACAAATCATAACAAGGAGATTCTAGTGACTGATATAAATTATAATTGGATAACCATATATTATAAGATATCTAACATATCTCTAATAGATAGAAAACTATGGTTTTAGATCTAACCATTATTATTATCACATATTATGGTCATTATCAATTATATACCAAATATAAATAGTATTTTTGTGCTAGCATAATTATTATGAGATATTTTTTACTAGTTTACTATCATGGATCTCATGATATCAGATATTATGTGTTAAGATATCATGAATATGATCACTCTCTAATTTGATTCAAATATTATATCAGATATTGACAATCTATGGTATCTTAGAGATCATCCCTTAAATCTCATTTAATGATATCAATTATATGTGAAAGTCTTTCCATAATTGTATTTGTTAATTATGTGGATGTAACATATATAATGAGATAATTCGAATATATGATATTTCGATATATGTAATTAGATATATAACTATTATATGACTGCAAGAATATTTATAACTATGAGATGCACATACCTAATTGCTTAGCTATATCTTTGTTATTCATATATATGTTTCTTAATATTAATCAATAGATCATTATATAGATGTAAATGATGGATATGTATAGTTAATCATTCCTTTCATTTGAATTCACCATGATTTTTAGATCATCTGAGTGAAATATATAACCTGTATGAATACTTATGGTTGTATACCAATGTAGGATCCATCTTATAATGGAATATAATCATTATATTTGAATTAATTTTCTCTCCATATTATAATATTTATATATGTGAATGATGTGGCATTGTTACTATGTATATATATCAAATCCATCACTGTATATTCCCTTATATAGTCTCACAATCTTGAGTTGTATACATTTGAGATTTCCATGACAATACACTAAAATATATATGTATTTGTTATTACAACAATGTTATGAATACATGATTTTTTTATGTCAAAGAGTAATATGTCCATATTCTAATATTATTTCTATTATTAAATGTATGCTCACATAAAATATTAAACAAATTATGTTCTGAGGATGTATATAATTATAGCATGTTTGAATTATACAAAATATTTTAGACATATATCCTATGATAAATTCAAAGACATGGTGGTTGAAATATAGTAGTGGATATGTTATATTCCCATAACCATTTAATGTATGGTTTATATAGATATTGTTATAAGTTTTCATGGATATTTAGTGACAAAGTATCATAGACATAAACATAGTAATTTTAAATTTTAGGCCATTATTGTCAAACCGTAGGTAAAATAGCAATCCTATCTATCTTCACCTATTTATATGGTATTGGATATTCATGTTATAAATTTAACCTTTTTCGAGTATATTTATTTGTTCCATAGTATTATGTAATATTGATATATTCTGAAATAGGATGCCAATAAAGGTTATGTTGACCAATTAATTGATGGATAACTTTAAAAAGAATTTTGATATCATTAAACCATATCCTCATATGTTGTTGAGCATGTATTTATACATAAAGGAAAAATTTCCACATTATGATTTTGGAGTTATTATAAGAGTATAATGTATATGGGTGTATCATGTTGTATTCCTCTAAGTTTATTGACAATTATAAAACAATTAGCTAGGGACTCCAAGAGCTGAGAAACTATGTCAACATAAATAAAAACTCATAACCATGCATAAAAATATAAGGTCATGTTCAAACAAAACATAACATATGACTACTTATTATTGAAAGATAACTATTTGTTATAACAAAAGCTTATGTTTTCATTGATTTATAATTACTTTATTATGATTGGTTTTGATATTTAGTAGTTGTGCTTAAGAATACGAAACTATTATAATATGGGTTATCATAGGGAATAATATATTTGTAAAACTATTTATAGTAATTAGAAATTGTAGTTAGATGTATATTATACTTTGATGGTATAAACTATAGTTATTATTTATATTATTTATGCGATAGATAATATTGTGAGATTCATGCATACATTTGATGGAATAAATATATTCATTTAGATTATTCCTATGCTTAGCATGTTATATAAATTCTAGTAGGATGCAATCTTTATGAATTTATTGGATACAATATGCTAATGAAATTGTACATTGTTGATACTAAGTAAGTAGTGAGATGTACTTCACTAGCTTACTAGCATCACAATGCCAGATGAAGGTAATTCAATCAAGTGGTGTGTATAAATTTGATTGATCCTTACATCATTATTTATTGAAAACTTTGGCCAAAGTAATGTTAAGTAAGGTATTATCATTTCATGGTTATGATTTATATGTTTTTGTGATTCCTCAATGAGAATGGGATTCTGTATGATACATCACATGTTTATTTTTAGAATTTATATAACATACAAGTATTAGCTTGTGTCTCTAGAGTTATATGCCATCACTATATACTCATCCATGAAATAAGGGTCAGTCCTTGACTGGATTTGTGTGGGGGATAATTGGTCCATGGTTGGTGTGGAAAAGTGCTTGGATGATGCTCTCCCTTCCCATATAAATACTAATTTTGAGATGACACTTGAGATTGCCACAAATACTAGAGTCTGGGGAACTTATATTATAGGAAAACATGTATCTTACATACATGTAAATCTTATTGTATTTATTATTAAAACATTATCAAGATGATCTGTAATTACTTAGCTATTATACATTGACTATAGTGGATGTATGTTTATACCATTCATGGTTAGATATTTTTAATTACCTTATGTAATCAATTATGATGTGTTTCTTATGATGATAGTGACATATGATGTGTGATGTAGTATGCTTCAATTATAGTTATCACACTTAGATTTATTTTATATGCTCATTTCTTATATTTTTGTGGTGAAATATAGTTAAAGTATATGTTAGTTTTTTTTAGAATAATCTTGTTTTTCTAGGTAAATCCCAATGGGTTTGTTTTAAATACTTATTTTAAGTATGGTGGGGGTTGGGATTAGGTGATTTAATGAGGTCGATGGCATAAATATGGGAGATAATCCCATGAGATCCTTTTTATAAAATTTTCCATTTAATGAGAGATAAAGACATTTTTTAATCCCAATGTGAGTCCTTTAATGTGTGTTTCTAACACTTAACCATGAATTTAATACATATTTTATAAAATCCCCATAGGATATGACCTGGTGTCTAAATCCATTATGGTATTAAACCAATATTGTAACCTCATAGAGGTTTAAAAAACATGTCAAATTTCAAATTATAATCCCCCACAAAATTTATCCATTTCAACATTTTTTTTTTAAAGGTAAGGATCAACCACTAGATATCATGACATTAAAACGTGAATATGGATACACATAACAACTCATAATTATTTTATTGAGTTGAGGGTAAATGAATTTATGGATGATTTGAGAATCAAAGAGGATTATGAGGGGATGTTGTTTAAATTACCCCTTAATCTTCCCTTAATATTAAATTTTTGAGAAGTGGTGACATTATAACCAATGTGTGCACAAAAAATTTTAGTGCACACTACTACCCAATATTATGTTCTTATTAGTTTTATTCCTTGAGGAATTCTAGTGCATCTTCTCATTTTTGAACTCTAGGGTAACTATACATCAAGTATATATAGTTTTTTCACCATGAATCAATGGCATTGTGTAAATTTATTATCATAATTGTAACATAATAATTTTTCTTATCAATAACACATCTCAATTTTTGTTAGGCATTTCTTGGATGTATCTATCATGTTTGGAAATGTTTTCAGTCATGATGGAATGTAGTTTTAAATGGTTGAGTTTTGGAATACCTATGTTGTAATATGAAATCTCCCTCAACCAACCTATCTTACCTAACATCTTCCATGATATCCTAAGGTTTTAAAATTTTCAATTTAGTTCTACTATCCTCTTTTAATCCACTAATAAAATGACTTTCAAAGGAGTAATTTGGCAACCATTTCATTATGTGGCTAGTGTTTCCAACTCCATATAGTATGTCAAACCAAACTAATTTAATTAAATATTTTTATGGATCCTAAAAAATTCTTATACACACTTATGCCAAAGAAAAGCAATAAGTATTCACAATATTTTACCATAGTGGAATACCATTAAATCTTTTCATAATAGTGGAACCACTAGAGAACTTATTTATTCTTGTCAAAAAAGGTTGTATGTACCCTATCCTAGATTGTGGTGACATGAAAATGGGTATAATTATTATCCATTTAGATCCAAATATTAGAGGTACAATCACTAAGAGAGGTGGGGGGTGAATCAAGATATTTCAAAACTTTAATTTAAATCCTTCAAAACCTTAGTCATACACCATAAGAAATCAAGAAGCAAATAACCCACTAATAATAATGAACATGAATGATAATCAAGATAACATAATATATTTGTGGGAAACCATATTTGATGAAAAAATCCACTCTCAATCTTGAAAATATATGGACTACTTTTCTTATAAGATGATTACAAACATGAGACTTTAGTGAAGCACCTACTTCACAAGGAATACCAACTTGTCTAAGATGTTGAGCACCAACACATCATATATGTAAATAAAAACTCCAAAAATTTTATTTATTCTCAATATAATTTATAAACCATAAAAAATAACCTCCTTAAATATTTTTCACTCATTTAACCCTTCACATAGAAGCAAGACATCCAAAACCACCTTTTGGATCAATCTACACACCTTCACTTATTCTAATTCATCAAACCTATAAATTAAACATTAGAATTATTAAAAAAATGTCATACATGAAATATAAACTTTCATATAACTCTCAATACATAAAAAAAGTCTCTCATATCTTTCACAAATCTTTTGCACATATACTCAATTATTCAGCTAGAATAATTAGTTTAATTAGACCTTGGACTTATACCACACTCTTTATTTAACTCATCTTGGTTAATAAATATGATTTATATATTTGAAACACACTTAAAATAGTTAAATATACATGTTAAAAGTGAGATAAACACAATAATTTGGTCATCTAATACTACATTATCACTAAACCACCATTGGGTCTTGGTAAGACCTAAAACAATTAGGCCTTCATACTCACACATTACATGTGAGACTACTTGGACCACCTTCATCCTTTACCAATGATTTTAACACATAATACCTATCTCCAATATACACTTTATAAATACCTCATGGATTAATTCCACCTTAAACATCAACTCAACACTCAAACCTACCAATTAGATCTCCTTGCTCTTTAGGCCTTATACATAGAAAATACAATCTCAAACTTCTAAAGCAAATACTCAAGTATTTCATATATTCATATGATTATATCACATGAATTAACACTTAAGTAACTCTAAAACACCTCCATGTGTCTTATACATTCTAATACTTGATCTAAGCACTCAAATCAACTCACTAAAAATGACCATTTAGACTGATCACACATAGTCAAAATATAGTTATACTATCTTAACTCTCTATATTTGATCATGGAAATATAATAAAAAATAGTAATTTATAATAATACTTATAGGATTATATAAAATATCCATACTCATTGTATTCTTTAGTATTGCTTAGAACACCTTCAACTCACTCCTGCAACATGGTCACTAAATCTGCCAGTGCATTCAACAAACACAGTCAACTTATAAGCCTTGTTCACACTAAATATGGATTGGTCAAACCTAAAAAACCCAAAAATATATTAATAATGGAGTTTAAAATATAATAAAATATATATTTCATCTTGAAACATCAATATATTTTCCTGTATGAGCATTCACAAATTCTAATAAAAATTATAGATGATATTTTAATTCATTTAAATTTTTTATTTTTACTTCATCATAAAATTCTAAATATATCAAAATTTATGCCTCAAACACTACAGATTGGTTTTTCTTTTATTAATTTAAATATTCAAATTCTAACAATCATTGTTCAAACATTAAACATCAAACACTTTGTACTAATATCATGTTCCATAAAAAAATTGAAAAAATAAACACCATATATCTCCTCAAAATTATATTTATATTTACCTTGCATCACTCATTTTTTACCATTGATCTACACTTTCATGATCAAGCCACTTGGCACCCCTACATGCCATTATTGACTATTTGACTTTGAACCACATCATTGATATTTATCTACACAATTTAATGTGATCCATTATATCTTTCTAAAACTAAACATATATCTTATATCCTTTATTTTTATATTAATCCACTTGGTAGTCCCACATGCCTTATACAATCAGTTTTTAATGCTCTTTTGCCACTTGGCAGCCTTGCATGTCTTATGAGCATCCTTTAACATATTGACTAGATATGCACTATTGGATCACTAAATGAAAATATCATGTTATAATTTAAATCCTTATTCAATCATATAAATTTATCATTTTTATATATTTGATCTGATTAAACTCTCATTGTAGATCTTTGATAAGGCAAATTTGGCTAACTATGGGAATTTAGTGAACTCTACCTGAGAAGCCAGCTTTGCACATTAATAACTTTTTCTACGCTCAATTTTCAGGCCTAAAATTTGAACCATATAATCACCTCTCATAGGGTAATTCATCCTTATTTAAAACTGATCCTAAAACCTTCACACATTTTAAATATGTTGTCATTAAACTAGTAACTTAGCCTTATCTGTTAAGATGACTAGTTGAGTTTAGATAATCATATGACTATTATGATGAATTATGTTTACTTTCATAATCACTCAAATTAAACATATCATCCTCTAGGGTCTTTTAAACATGTTCATACCATCAAAATCATCCATTCATTTCCTTACTAAGTCAACCAATGAATAACCATGCAAGAGCACTAAAGAACATTAAAGCACACTCTATCATTGCCATTCTAGAATACATAACACCTAATAAGCATCCTTGGTCACATTGTAGACATCATTAAAAAATATCCTAAAATATCCCCATTTTTCATTGATGTTAAACACTAATACAAATCTTATTCTTAGACTATGTCTCTCTTTTCAAGTAATTTCTCCCCATTTAACACAATGATAAAGTGGGCTCATCTTCTGATCCTTGAGTCTTGAAAAGACTTCAAGAACCAAAAATAGGAAATGATGATCTTTTATAGATGGTAAAAACTCCCCATAACACTATTCATACCTCTTATAACCTTGAGATTCTCAAACATGCTCCATGACTACACTCTTCTTTGATTATACATAGCTTTTATGAAGACAAAACATACATGAACATCAAAAAACTACATGAACTTACTTTGAACACATTAAGAGGGACTCCCCTTAAGTCACCTGAGCTTAGGCACCCTTTTAAACATTTTCAAATCATTAAAAATGATGAATCAACATAATTTCATTCATACCTTCTCTCTCAGATGCTAATTACATAGTCCTCGAATCCTAGGACCTAACCATTTACAAAGCTCCCTAATTTGTTATGCATGAATATTAAATACATTGTCAAAAACACACGACTTTGTTTGATCAAGTCATCATATAAATATTCTTGAAATCATAATTTTAGTAGACATATTCATATTTCCAACATGATTAAGACATCTCATATATCCTCCCCCTCACATCATGCATATCTCTTTAAGCCTTTCAAACTATCTGAGTTAGCCCCCTATCTCCATGCTCCACCTAGATCATGATATCTTCAAAAAGACTTCTCGAAGAACTATATCTACCAATGACTCTTGAATACTATCCACACTTAGTCAATATCCTTATGAAACCACTAATATATCTCATAGATTAATTAGATCAAATTAACCAATTGAGGTAGACATGAATAAATCTCATAAGGATCTCAAAACAATTTCCTTTTATCCTCTACAAGACATCATGGTGTATAACCTTTTCAAATCACTCTCATTGAACTATCTCATCTTCAAAACACTATGAACTCCATGATATACACAACTTGTCATATATATAACTCTAATACCTTTTTTATCATATCAAATATATGACAACAAATTCTCCCCATCCTCTATATCAACCTTGTCTTTAGTCTTTCAACATTTGATCAATCAATTTAAGTAATATAAATTGATAAGTTCTTATCTTCAAGATGAGAAACCCTGAACACACCATGAGCACAATATAACATGATCAACATACCTTTTTATGAAAATATAAAATTTTAACAACTCACCATCCTTGATTAGACACTTTGAGACCTTCATTCCCTCCTTACAAACCTTTCACACATAGATTCATTATTTACTATTTAACTAACTAGATCATCATTTAGATCACTAAAAATTTTCATGTGTTTTCATAGTAAGCTAACATATCTTATCATGACCTTTATTTTCCTACAATAAAAATAAAACACATGACTAACATCCATCATTCTTAATCTTTCTAACAAGTGTCTCCTTAAATCCTAGATAGAGACACCCATAACCCACAATGTCCTAGAATAATGTGAAACTAGGAGTTACCCATAACTCCTCATATTCTCTCTTCTTGGACAAATTGAGCTAATGATTCTTCTTCTTCTTCTTTTATTTTACTAAATAAAATTATTTATCATCTTTATCCCTTTAACTTTCTTCTAGGATGGTATTGAAAATACATGGAGAAAATAAAGATTCTTGACATTAATTTTCACATGAAGTATCAGTCTCACATTTCAAATCATCAAGATTTGACATTATCAACTGATATTATTTATACGAAAATTGATCAACAACATTAGGATGTTCACTTGTATCCTCTGCATTACCATAATGAGAATAAAATGAGATATTCTAGTTCTCTTTACTTTTTGTAGCATTTTTATCATGGAAAATAGTCCACTTGGACCTAAAGACTAATCATGGCACATACTTTCAACTTTTGGTTTCCATAACCATGTGTGACCTCTTGTTTGCACACTATGAACTTCATATACCTTATTTTTTTACTTTGACAAGTCATTTAACCTATTCTTATAATACTTAGTAATGTGACCAAATCTATGACATCTATAACAATCCATTCTTCTTAAAGTGAACTCATCTTGCCTAATTGATTTGGACATAATATTGTAATGTGTCATATGTCATAAAAACTAAATAACTCAACTTTTCTCATGATATTTTATTGATGATTCCATTCATTCTTAGTAGGTCTTCTACACTCCCTAGCCATATGACCAAATTGATTACAAGTATAATAGTAACCATTAAAATTTGCATACCTCATGGCATTTGGTTTTACAATTTGATTTTTCCTCCATCTACCAACACCTTCATTCCTTAACTAATGATTTATATTCAAGGTCCAATTATCTTTTTTCATATTGTTATTTACCGTATCTTGAGTTATATTCTTTTGTTCTTCTTTATAACCAAGTCTTGTTCTATCACTAACATGCTTTTGACTATTTAGAATGTTGTCTAGATCACTTGAGATATTTTCAAACATCAAATATGACATAATATTACTAGATGTATTTTATAACTCATATTTCAATGACTCATTTTAAGTCACATACCTTTAACACTCATCTTAATTATCTTTCAATATTGTAAATAGGATTTATAATTTACAGCTGAGATGCTTGACTATATCTTCTTATTCCTTAGTGTCTTCATTTATTCTTACCTCAAACACACTGAATTAATCTTCATTGTCCTATATTTGATACTTAAAATTCTTTCTTTTCCTCTTCCCAATCTTCAAATCTTCAAGGGCATTCATCAACTTAGTCTCATAGATTACCTTATCTTCTTCATCATTTGTATCACCTAAACCACATCCAAACCATGTATATTCCTCTTGATATGAGAAAATACCTTCTTTAGCTATGAAGATATCTTTATCTTCAGTAGTAAAATCATCTTCATGATCATTATTAGAATCATTTCCATCATTCTTATCATATGATCTATAATATCCCTTGGTGTAGAGACTCCTCTTATCCTTGTAAAACTTTTTTTGGCCATTATACCTTTTGAAACTATTCTTGCTCTTATCAAACCCAAACTTATTATTATCATTATCATGATCTTATTCATGTTATTCACTATCATTTCCCATGTGATTATGAGGACACTTTTTGGAAAAGTGACCTATCTCTCCATAATTGAAACATTTGAAGGGAATTTTACACTTAAACTTGACTAAACCTATTTGTAGTTTTTTTAGTAATAGAGCTATTAGTTCATCATCATCAATATCAAAAATATCATCATCCTTGACCTTATTACCATGGAAATTCTTCTTAATATTATTCTCTACATTGAAAGATACTTCTTTCATTGGTGGTTTATCCTCATTAACTCTTATATCATAGGAAAAAGTAATGTCATGAAATTCATCCATCTTCAATTTGGTGAGATCATGACTTTCTTCTATAAAAAAAACTTTTGAATCAAATTTTAAAGTGAGATACCTTAATAAATTTTGAAATAAAATGTCTACTTCAATAACCTCTCCCATGAATTTGATCATATTCACTACCTCAACTCTTAGAAGATAGAAATCCATAGTCTATGTTAGCCATTTTTCACTCCCAAGTTTTGTATCTTTTGTTTGGATAAGTGCAGAATATTTATTGGTTCATCCGTATAGCAAAGAAAGACCATGTGCTATTTCCTTCAGAATCCTTTGTTTGGTCTTTTTGTCCTAGTCTCAAAGGAATTGTTTCAGACTTTTTGTTTGAAACAAAAATTCTGAAGGAATTAGTCCTCAGGTTTTTTGAAGGGTACATTTCAGGAATGCCAAAGGGTCATTTATACTGCAAAGGGACACATTGCACTTTTTAAGGGGCATTTCCATTCTATGGAAGGGTCTTTCTCTCTTACAAAGAGCACATTTTGAGTTTTTGAAGGGCACATTTTTAGTTTCTAAAGGGCACATTTTGATTTTTTAAAGGGTACATTTTGAGTTTTTGAAGGGTTTATTTTGGAATTTTTATCCAAAATAACATTTTCAAAGGGTTTGTTATTTCTTTTAAACTTTTGTTTTGGATAAAAAGACAGAAATAATTGATCTTTGCCACTTCTCTAAAGGAAATGTCTCTTAAAACTTTTCTAAAAGAATTGTTTTAGACTTTTTGTCTGAAACAATCTTTCTGAAGGGTACATTAAAAATTATTGAAGGGTATTTTTTCTTCAAAGTGTCATTCAAGAAAAGTCTAAAGGGACACTTTTCAAAAGCCTGAAGGAAATTTTTCCTCAAATAAAGGTCCACTTTCATTCTTTCAAAGGGCATCTTCCAAGGAAGGGTATAGTTCAATGGTTCTAAAGGGTCTCTCTTTCAAGACAGTGGTCACTTACACAAGTTTAAAAGTGCAATTCCATTATTTCAAAGGGCACTTCAAATTTTGAGAGGATCTTTTCACCTACAAAGTGCCCTACAAAAATTTATAAAAGGTCTTTTTATTTTTAAAGTGTCCTTTGAAAAAGGTTGATCTAGAGGGACAACAAAAGAAGGTTCTAAAGAGAAAAGAAAAGGAGCCCGTAGAAAAGTTATTTCAAAGTTTTTGTCTGAAACAAAAATCCCAAAGGAGCAATATCAAAAAATGTTAACCAATTCAAAGGCACCCAAAAGGTGGATTATTTCAAAAAAATGGATGAGGATTCTTTCATGGAAAATTCCCGAGGAGAATGCCCAAGGAAAATAGTCTAAAGGACCTTATTAAATTCTCTAAAGGGCACATTTCAGACAAAGTACCCTAAACCTAAGGCCTAAAAGGGTATTTCCATACCAAAGTGTCCTTCAATAAAATTCCAAAGGGTATACACACTTGTGTAGAGTCCATAGAAGGAGTGCCAAAGGGCATGTTTGAGCAGTCTAAAGGGAGGATGATAAGAAGGTGATAAATAACAAAATATTGAAGGAAAAGGCCTCTGAAGGAGTTATCCAAGTGGAATTATGGTTAAAATAGTGTCAACTTCATGATGGTGAGCTGAACATTGGTGTTCAAATAAAAAGATTCACAAGAATTTCTAAAGACTCACATCCTTCATCTATCAAAGTAGTGAGAGAGCCCATATCACCATTGATTAACCAAGATCCATGTCATTTTATAACAACAAATCAAAGGAAGAAGACAAGACAAATGGAATTAAAATGAAAAATATGAAACATGTGGATAATCACTTTGATTCCATGACTCAACCCAATAATATCATGTTTCTATTAGCATAACCATTAGAGAAACATCTTTGAGAGAGAAGTCTAAATCATGTAACCTTAGGAGATGACATGGATCAATAAAATGGCTAGAATGAGAATCCCTTGAAAAGATGTTTGCAACTAAATATGGAGACTTCCAACCAATTGATTCCTCTCTTTGTCAATAAATTTCTCTCCCTCTCACTTCCTCTCTGTTATATATACAGCCCTTTGGCTAGTGAAAAGAGACACACATAGTGTATGGTGAAGCCCTGCTAGAATGATATCACATTTTGCCTTTAAGCATTAAGTACTAGTTTATTTTCTTTCAAGTTTTGAGCAGTTGTCTAAGTGTGTAATAGATGTATAGTGATAACAAGTGATAGTTTTAATCCTTCTACCCTTTTTCCTTCATGCCTTAGCAAGATTTTTGAATCTCACTGGTCATATAGAGTGTGTTTAAGTGTATCTAAATTCTACATGTGTATCACTATTTTTAAATGTGTAAATTTTGCCTTTTAGTTCATTTACCTTATGTCATTTTATACATCTCATATCTATGTTGAAATACTTGTGTGAGAATCCTTAGATATTAGGAATGGTCTATGTGCTTTGTTGTATTTTGCACTATAATATGATATTCATGTGGAAGATAATATTGGTATATCACCATTCTTAGAGTAGGTTTTCATTTTATATAATTTATAACTCTTTTCCCTTAAATAAAATTTGTTTAGACATAAGTGGTTTGGCAGAGACACATTTAGGGAGCTAGCCCTTTTAAATCTAGAGGTTTATTTCCTACATAGGTATACCCACATACTTGGAAATGTCTTAATATTGGCCAAATATGGAAGAGGATTGAAAAATCTCTTCTAGGGTTTAAGATTTGGAGATAATAGTTTTGGCATGCCTGATGGGACAAATTATTTACATGTCATGGTGAATGTTAGTCTTGACAAGATTAGGGTTGTAGAAATATCCTTAATCCTACATTTAGTGACTCCAAAAGGTGATAATATCTAGTTATAGATCAAGTTTCCCACATTATACTTCATGGTACTCACTAGGTCATTTAAGGATTCCAATTAAGCCCCTCTAGTTAAAGCTCTTCTTGAAGATCAATGCCCTGAACCATTCTCAGTACTTAGAGATCCTTGGCAAGGAGGTTTTGGAGAAGAAGAAGAAGTGGAGGATTTTTGAGAAATATGAGATCAAGAGTAAATAAAATAAATGGAGAGGTAGAAACCTTTCCTAGCCTTTAAAACCCAAAATCTAATTGACCTTCCTGCATATGACCCTATTCCGCCCAATGCTACTAAGAGTATCCCTAGTTTCAATGGAGAGGGTTCTATTACCCCATCTGATCATATTAGGGACATTTAAAATTTATATACCTTCCATAATGTTACCCAAGCCAACATAGCCATTATATTGCTTTCTATGTCTCTAAAAGGCAAGGCACTTGACTGGTATAGGACTTTGGAAGGTGGTTGTATTATAAGTTGGGATGGTTCTGGGGACTTGTTGGTAACTAGATTTGAGAATAATAGGTACCATACCTCATTTATATAGCATCTAAATGTGATAAAAAGAGGTCCTAATGAATCCATGAGAGATTTTAATGAAATAATTCAAAGGACTTGGCATAGGTTGCCACCTATCATGAGACCTCCTCCTACCTTTGTGTTCTCTACTTATCTCAAGGGTGTTGTTATAGATGTGGTGGTGATGTTATATTCAATTGAAGGATTCACTTTTCTATATGTATATGAGATAGATATCAAAGTTAAGAATAACTTAATACATGCTGGAAAGCTACCTCTAGGAGTTTTCATGCCTTTGTTGTCTCATAGTTTGGTTAAATATCTAATAATAGCACAAATTCCTAATTCCAATATCAAGCTAAGAGCCTTTCCCAAGAATATGGATAATTTTTTCAACAAAGATGAAAATATATAGTCATTGTGAACTCAGCACAAGCAAGCTTAGTTCTAGGCAAGTACTCAACCTAATCCTCAATACTATCCCCAACAAGGCTATAGAGATCCACCCTAATATAACTACCAAGGAAGAAGACAAGGTCAACAAGGTTTCAATAGGTATTCCAATGCTTATAATCATAATTCCACTCCTTCCATGAAGGATATTATTCTAGTACATGCTAACCTAGTCTAAGGGGAGCATCATTTGGACTAATGGGGACAACCTCAAGGTTATTTTATGCATGATGGTGGAGAATAAAACCAAGATTTGGTGGAACAAGAAGAAATTAGTCATTACATGACATCATAATAAGTGAATCTTAGTCAAAATAATATGCATGGAGAAGGTACTAGCCAAAGTGTAGGTATGATGAACTTTGAAGCAAAGGATGACTACATGTTGAATCAAATCACATCAACTGTATCCAACATAAGAGCCAAGAAGAGAGCTCTAGGAGATGTTCTAGGAGTACATGTAACTCTAAGTGATGCCTCTTTAAGGCCACAATGTGTGACTCCTAATGCATTTCTTGTTATAAGTCATGCTCTCGAATAAAATTAGAATGCAAGCAGGATTGCCAAACCTACAAAATAATAGGTTTAGACTCCCCCACTACCTTCAAGAATGTAATAAAATGTGAATAATTCCCCTCTAAACATTGTTGATTCTTTGAATAATTCCAAGACAAGCATATGTCTTTGGGAAGTCTTGCATATATCTCTTTGGGAAGTCTTGCATATACCTATTCATGTAGCCCCTCAAACATCAAATCATAATAGTTTGTCCCTTACAAATTCTCCAAGTCATTTCTTAGATCCCTCTAAAAAATATGAAAATCCTCCACCCTTCTACGTCACACTCATTTTGGGAGACAAGTTGGTTTATAATTGTATTGTAGATAAGTGAAGCTAGTACTACTGTCATGCCTAATGTGGTGGTTGATAAATTAGGATTGAAGTATGAACCACATAGTAAAGATCTGTTGTAATCTGATGGAACTCCAACCAAGATAGTTGGATTTTTTATAGGTCTAAAAGTCTTCCTCCATGATTTCCTAAGCTTTCCAATTTTACAATATGTTGTGGTGGTAGACCTTCTAGCTCATTTTACTATCTACTTGTCAACAGACTTCATGGGTAAGACAGGAGGGTACCTTTTTACTAACTAGTCTTTTCTATATTTTAAAACAAGATATGGAACCAAGGTGACTATAAGGACTTATCCCTTAGCAAGGTTTTATATTGAGCCATAAATGGAGACAAGTTCAAATTAGAATTATCTAATCAATAAAGAAGAAGAAGGTGTCACAGATGGTAAAGCCTCCTTCCCCCTTGAAGGCATTTATGATCTTTTTCTTGATAAGTATAGAGCTGAAATGCATGGAATTTATCCATATAATTTCATAGAAGAGATTAATTTGGGATTTTATTGTATGCATGAAAAAGATGATTATATTCCTTCACTCACTAATGAAGATCTTGAACTTGATAGGATATGGTAAATGTTTTTTTATGTCTCAAGAAGAAAAGCAGGTGCAAGAGCTAGTGCTATGTTATTTTCTCTATCAAGTAATCAATACTACTCCTCATATAGAATCCACTTCAGCTGCACCTGTAATGTGGTAGAATATGAAGGCTTGGTTCATGGCCTTTAATAGGTAAAGAAGAGAGGGACCAATAATCTAAAAGTTTATGGAGATAGTGAATTGGTCATCCATCAAGTGATAAGTCAATCTAAATCCAAGAATAATTTGCCTAAATCTTAAAATCATAGGGTATGGGACCTACTTGAAGACTTGGATGCTTTGAAGATACAACCCATACCAAGGGGTTCAAATAAACATGATGATAAATTAGCTTCTACTGGAGCATAGTTTGACACAAATATTTATGTAGGAAATGAGAAGGACCAATCTAACATAAAAATCATTGTGAGGCATTCTATTCTAGACAATGAAGTGTCATGGAAATTTTTTTAAAGTGATGAACACATTACACACTTCTTTCAAACTGAGGCAAGATTTTCCTCAAAGAATCAAAAGAGTCTGCATGATCAATATGAAGAACAAGTTATTCCACTGAAGATAAATAAGATACCTAAGGGGTTGATTACATTGCAGAGTGTTTTTAATGAACATGATCAAAAGAAGAAAGAAAGAGTGAGCATGTCCATGAAAGAAGAAAACTATAAGAGAGTAATGATTTACAAGGACAAGTTCCTAAAAATTGGTAAAGTATTTTCTCTATCTAAGAGGCAGGCCTTTATTGAATTATGAAAATAATTCCATGACATTTTTCCTTGGAAATATAAATATTTTAAAGGGTTTTATCCAATTCTATCTCATTAAACCATTGAGTTAGAACTTGGAGCTAAACTAGTCAGGCAAAAACAAAGGCCTATCAATCCCAAGATAGAGGAACTCATGAAGAAAGAGTTGACCAAGTTGATTGAGTCTAGGATTGTCTTTCTTATCAAACACTCAACTTGGGTGGCTAATCTTATACATATCTAAAATAATATGGAGAGATCAAAATTTGTGTGGATTTTTGAGACCTTAATAAAGTGTCTCTTAAATATCATTACCCACTACCTTTCATATAACAAATTATTCAAGTGGTTTCAAGTTCTCAATGTTTCATACTTCTTGATGGTTATTCAGGTTATAGTTAGATATTGGTGAATGAAGAGGATTAGTTCAAGATAGATTTCACAACAAAATGGGGAACCTTTACCTATAAGAAGATGCCATTTGGTTTATCCAATGTTGGAGCTACATTTCAAAGGGAAATGGATATGCATTTTAAGGGTTTAATCAATAAGTTTCTTCTTGTATACCTTGATGATATAACTATTTTTTGAAAAGATGTTGTTTATCATATAAAACATCTAAGGCAGGTATTTGAGAAATGTAGGGAGTTTGGAATATCTCTTAATCAAAAAAAGTACATATTTGTTGTCGATGAGGGCAAGTTGTTGGGTCATATTTTTTCCAAAGAAGGCTTGTCAATTAACCCCGAAAGGATTGAGTTTATTTTAGACATGTCTTTGCCTCAACACAAGAAAGGAACTCAAAGCTTCTTGGGGAAAATAAAATTTGTAAGAAGGTTTATCCCAGGTTTTGTAGCTATGGTAAAGTGTAACATATCCATGCTCAAGAAGAACCAAGATTTTGCTTAGATAAAGGAAGGAAACAATAGTTTTGAGGAAATAAAGCGAACAATTACAAAATCTCCTACTCTATTGAACACAAACATTGCCAAGGATTTCATACTCTATACCTTTTCTAACCTTGATACAATCTCAACTATGCTCATACAAAAGAATGATGATGAGGTAGAGCAATCAATTGCATTATTTACATAAGGATTAAAAGATTATGAGGGTAGGTATTAATTTTTTGAGAAACAAGCTTTAGATATGATAAGAGGATTGAAAAAATTGAGACACATGGTTTCAAACAATAAGATACATATCATGTCTTCAAAATGTATGAGCATATTAGCACCAAGGAGTTTCTTTTAAGCAAAGACCTCAATAAAAAGAGAGTTGGATGGATTACCAAGGTGATGGAGTATGATGTAAACATCAAGGTGACAAACTTGGTGAGAGGTAAAGGGTTATGTGAGAATTTAGCTTAAAATGTTCAAGATCATCAATAATAATTCTTGATCAACCAAGTTTAACCCCAACCAGTTGATCACATACAAGATCAAATTTGGACACAAGACATCATTAGTTTTTGTCAAAATGGTGAGTGCCCCAATGGCTTGAACAAGTCTCAAAGAAGGTATTTTATATTGTAGGCCATTCCTTATTATCTTGTAGATGGTTTTATTTTTAATAAATATTTGAATGGTGTTTTGAGGTGTGTTAACAATGATCATTTTGATATGTTGCTAGAAAAGATTCACAATAGTGCAAATGGAGGTCATTTCTCTCTTAGGACAATAGCTATAAAGATAATGAGGGTTGGTTACTATTGGCCTAGTATTTTTAAGGATTGTTACCACTAGGCTAAAAATTATACTCAATGTGCCTTCTTTGTAGGCAAATAGAAACTTCTAGCCCTTCCATTGAATCCTATCCATGTAGATCAACCTTGGGACTTGATTTCATTAGTATGATCAACCCTCCATCAAGTGATAGGCATAAATGGATATTGACTTCTACTGAATACTTCACAAGGTGGGTAGAAGATGTTTCTTTGAAGGAGGTAAATGAAAATGCAATACTAAAGTTCTATGAGATCATTATAACAATGTTTTGAGTTCCCCATGTTATCATTTTTGATAATGCACTTGCTTTCATAAATGATAAAAATTTTGATTAGGCAAATAAGAATGGAGTTCACTTGATCACCTCATCCAATTATTACCTTCAAGGTAATGGATTGGCTGAGTCTACTTAAAATAACCTCATCAAGATCATCAAGATGAAATTGGATAAAAATAAAAAAGCATGTCACAACAATTTAAAGATAGCCTTATGAGCTGATATGATTACTCCTAAGAATTAAATTGGTAATTTTCCCTTTGTGCTTGTTTATGGGAGAGAGGTTAGGGTATCCATATCTTAAGAACTCCTTGCTCTATAACTTTCAAAATAGCTAGAAATACTTGAAAATAATCCAATGGAGGTTAGATTGACAAAACTAATGTAGATACAAGAAGGAAAAGCCAATGCACACAAGACTATGGAACACAACCAAGTGCTTATGAAGAAGTCTTTTCATAAAAAATAAATTACAAGAGTGTTAAAAGAGGGTGAATTGGTCCTAAAATGGGATGAGGATAGATAAAAACTAAGTAGACATATAAAGTTTAACACTTTGTGGAGTGTCCCTTACATCATTAGCTAGTGCAAGCAAAATAACTTTTTCTAGCTGACCAAGATGAATGGAGAAGAATTTCCTATCCCTGTGAATGGGATACATCTGAAGTCCTAATTTTAGTCATTGAAATCCTATTGTAAATATTAGTTTAGGTATGTTTCCTTTGGTTTGTTGGTGTGTTCCATAAGTTCTTTACAACATAAGTGTGTTTCCTTCCTTTTATTTGATGTTTATCTCTACCTTGTGCATGTGAATCAATATAGCTTGTGTATTTTAATCCAAGGTCTTTTCAAGTCATTTTGAGTGCCTATATGTGTGACTCCATGGAAAATGGAATTATCTAGGCAACTAGTCTTAGGAATAGTAGGCATGCCTCCCCTTAGAACCATAAAAAATGTTAGCCCTTTTTCACTCCAAGGTTTTGCATCTTTCTTTTGGCTAAGTTTAGAATATTTATTGATTCATCCCCATAGCAAAGAAATACCAAGATTTATTTAATTTATAATCCTTTGTTTGGTATTTTTTTCCAAGTCTCAAAGGAATTATTTTAAACTTCTTGTTTGAAACAAAAAGTGCAAAGGAATTGGACCTAAATAGGTTTTTTGAAGGGTACATTTTAGGAATGCCGAAGGATCATTTCTAATGTGAAGGGACACTTTACACTTTTTTAAGGGACATTTCCATTATACTGAAGGGTCTTTGTCTCTTGAAAAGGACACATTTAAATTTTTTGAAGGGCACATTTCAAGTTTCTAAAGTGTTATTTTAGACATCGAAGGATCATTTCTAATGTGAAGGGACACTTTGCACTTTTTTAAGGGACATTTCCATTATACTGAAGGGTCTTTGTCTCTTGAAAAAGGCACATTTTAATTTTTTGAAGGGCACATTTCAAGTTTCTAAAGGGTTTATTTCAGACTTTTTGTCTAAAATAACACTTTCAAAGGGTTTGTTATTTCTTTTGGACTTTTTATTTCAGACAAAAGGTCCAAAATAATTCTCCTTTCCAAATTTTCTAAAAGAATTCTCCTTTGAAAATTTATAAATGATTTATTTTGGACCTTTTGTTTCAAACAAATTTTTTGAAAGAATTGATGTTTACCACTTCTCTGAAGGAAATGTTTCTTACAACTTTTCTGAAAGAATTGTTTTGGACTTTTTGTCTGAAACAATCTTTTCGAAGGGTACATTAAAAATTGTCTAAGGGTCCTTTTTCTTCAAAGTGTCCTTTGAAAAAGGTTTGAAGGAAAACTTTTCAAAATATTGAAGAGCCTTTTCCTCAAAGAAAGGTCCACTTTCATTTTTTTGAAGGACATATTCTAAGGAAGGGCACAATTCAAAGGTTTTGAAGGGTCTCTCTTTCAAGAAAGTGGTCACTTGCAAAAGTCCAAAAGGGAAATTCCATTCTTCTAAAGGGCAATTCATATTTTGAGAGGATCATTTCACCTGTAGAGTGTCTTACACAAATTTACAAAGGGTCTTTACTGTAAAAGTGTCCTTCAAAAAAGGTCTGAAGGGACATCGAAAGAAGGTTCCAAAGAGAAAATAAAAGGAGCCTATGGGAAAGTTGTTTTAGACTTTTTGTCTGTAACTAAAATCTCAAAGGAGCATTCTTAATAAAGGTGAACCAATCCAAAGGGGCCTGAAAGGTGTACTCTTTTAGAGAAAATGAATGAGGATTCTTTTGGGTAAATGCTCAAGGAGAATATCTAAGGAAAATAGTCTGAAGGGCCTTTTCAAAATATCTAAATGGTACCTTTAAGATAAAGTACCCTAAACCTAAGGTCTCAAAGGGTATTTTTATGCCAAAGTGTCCTTAATTAAAATTCCAAAGGGTATAGACACTTGTGCAGAGTCCATAGGAGTGACAACGGGCATGTTTGAGTGATCTCAAGGGAGGATGAGAGGAAGGTGCCTGATAACAAAAGACTGAATGAAAATTCCTCCAAAGGAGTTGTCCAAGTGGAATAACACTTTAATGAACATTAACTTCATGATGGTGAGCTAACCATTGGTTTTTAAACAAAAGGATTCACAAGTAGATCCAAAGGCTCACATCCTTCATCTATTAAAGTAGTGAAATAGCCCATATCACCATTGATCAACCAAGATCCATGTCATTTTTTAACAACCAATCAAAGGAGGAAGACAAGACCAATGGAATGAAAATGAAAACTATGTAATAAATGGATAACTAATTTTATACCATGAAATAGTCTGATAATATCCTATTTCTATTAGTGTAACCATTAGAGAAGCATATTTCAGAGAGTAGGCTAAACCATTTAACTATAGGAGATGACATGGATGAATCAAATGGATAGAATGAGCATCCCTTGAAAAAATGGTTGCAGTTGAAGATGGAAACTTGCAACTAATTGATTCCTTTATTTAGTTCCAAAGGTCCCCCCCTCTCACTTCCTCTCTACTATATATATGGCCCTTTGTCTAGTGAAAAGAGACACACACAATGTAAGTGAAGCCCTACTAGAATGATATCACATTTTGCCTTTAAGCATTAAGTACTAGTCTATTTTATTTCAAGTTCTAAGTAATTGTCTGAGTGTGTAAGAGACATATAGTGATAGGAAGTGATGGTTTTCATCTTTTTGTCCTTTGTCCTTCATACCTGAGCAAGAGTTTTGGATCTAACTGGTCATATAGAGTGTTTTTAAGTGTAATGAATTTCTACATGTGTATTATTGTTTTGAAATGTGAAAATTTTGCCTTTCAATTTATTTTCCTTGTGTCATTTTACACATCTCACCTCTGTGTTGAAATACTTGTGTTAGAATCCTTAGAGATTGGCAATGGTATATTTGTTTTTATATATTTTACACTAGAATATGATATTAATGTGGAAGATAATATTGGTGTATCACCATTCTTATAGTAGGTTTTCCTTTTGTACAATTTCTAACCTTTTTCCTTTCAAAGAAATTGGTTTAGACATAATTGGTTTTGAAGAGACACATTCAAGGAGCTAGCCCTTTTAAATCTAGTGGTTCATTTCCTATATAGGTATACCCACATACCTAGAAATGTCCCAACATTGTAACAATATAAAAGAGGATTGAACACTCTCTTCTAGGGTGCAATATTTATGCAACTAGTCTTAGGCATAGTGGACATTCCTCCCCTCAGAATCACGAAGAATGTTAGCCACTTTTCACTCCTAGGTTTTGCATGTTTATTTTGGCAAAGTGTAGCATCTTATTTCTTCATCCCCATGGCAAAAAAATACCAAGTTTTATTTCCTTTATAAGTCTTTGTTTGGTCTTTTTGTCATAGTCTCAAAGTAATTATTTTGGGATGTTTGTCCAAAACAAAAAGTCTAAAGGAATCGGTCCTAAACAAGGTTTCCAAAGGGTACATTTTAGGAATGCCAAAGGATAATTTCTAATGTGAAGGGACACTTTGAAATTTTTGAAGGGATATTTCCATTCAGCCAGAGGGTCCTCTACTCTTACGAAGGACACATTTTGAGTTTCTAAAGGGCACGTTTCAAGTTTTTAAAGGGCACATTTCAAGTTTCTAAAGGTCACACTTTTAGTTTTTAAAGGGCACATATTGAGTTTTTGAAGGGTTTATTTTGGAAGTTTTTTCAAAAAAAACATTTATAAAGGGTTTATTATTTCTTTCAAACTTTTTATTTTGGATAAAAAGTTTGAAAGAATTCTCCTTTACAACTTTTCCTAAATAATTCTCTTTTAAAACTTTTTGAAGGAATTATTTTAGATTTTTTTTCATAAAAATAGTCCAAAATAATCAATATTTATCACTTCTCTAATTGAAATGTCTCTTACATCTTTACTAAAAGAATTGTTTCAGACTTTTTGTCTGAAACAATCTTTTTAAAGGGTACATTACAAATTGTTGAAGGGTCTTTTTTCTTCAAAGTGTCCTTTCAAACAAGTTTGAAGGGAAAATTTTCAAAAGCTTGAAGGGCCTTTTTCTCAAATAAAGGTCCACTTTAATTATTTTGAAGCACATATTGCTAAGAAGGGTACAGTTTAAAGGTTTCAAAGGGTCTCTCTTTCAAGAAAGTGGTCACTTGCACAAGTCCAAAAGGGTAATTCCATTCTTCTGAATGACACTTCAAGTTTTGAGAGGATATTTTCAATTATAAAGTTCCATAAAAAAATTCTAAAGGGTCTTTTGTTAGAAAATTTTCCTTTAGAAAGGGTCTAAAGGGACACCAAAATAAGGTTCTGAAGAGAAAATAAAAGAAGCCCATGGGAAAGTTGTTTCAGAGTTTTTGTTTGAAATAAAAAGCTCAAAGTAACATTCTTGGAAAAGGTGAATGAGTCTAAAGGGGTATAAAAGGTGGATTCTTTTAGAGAAAATAGATGAGGATTCTTTCAAGGAGAATGCTTGAGGAAAATAATCTGAAGGGCCTTTTCAAAAGATCTAAAGGACACATTTTAGATAAAGTACCCTAAACCAAAGGTCTCAAAGGGTATTTATATGCCAAAGTATCCTTAAAAAAAAAAGTCCAAAGGGTATAGACTCTTATTCAAAGTCCATAGAAGGAGTGTCAAAGGAAATATTTCACTAGTCCAAAGGGAGGATAATAGGATTGTGCCCAATAATAAAATCTTGAAGGAAAATGCCTCCGAAAGAGTTGTCCAAGTAGAATGATGTTTGAATGAACATAAACTTCATGATGGTGAGATAATTATTAGTGTTCAAAGAAAAGGATTCAAAAGTAGATCTAAAGGCTCACATCCTTCATCCATTGAAGCAGTGAGATAGCCCATATCACCATTGATCAACCATGATCTGTGTCATTTGGTAATGACCAATCAAAGGAGGAAGACAAGACCAATGTAATGAAAATGAAAAATATACAATAGGTGGATAACCTATTTGATTCCATGATTTAGTCTAAGAATATCCTATTTCTATTAACATAACCATTGGAGAAGCATCTTTGAGAGAGAAGGCTAAATTGTGTAACCATAGGAGATGACATGGAATAATCAAATGGCTGAAATGAGCGTCCCTTGAAAATATAATTTCAACTAAAGGTGAAGACATCCAACCAGTTTATTCCTCTCTTTGGTGCCAAAAGTCTCCCCCTCTCACTATTGCTCTACTATATATATACAGTCTTTTGTCTAGTGAAAAGAGACACACACAGTGTATGGCAAAGCTCTATTAGAATGATCACATATTGACTAAGCATTAAGTACTAGTCTATTTTATTTAAACATTTTAAAAATTATTTGAGTGTGTAAGAGATGTATAGTGACAACAAGTGCTGGTTTTCATCCTTCTATCCATTGTCTTTCATGATTAAGCAAGATTTTTGGATGTAACTGGTCATACAAAGTGTGTTTAAGTGTATTTAATTCCTTCATGTGTATTACTATTTTGAAATGTGCAGAGTTTATCTTTCAATTCATTTGCCTTGTGTCATTTTACACATCTCACCTCTATGTTGAAATGGTTGTGTTAGAATCCTTATATATTTGGAATGGTCTATGTGTTTTTTTGTATTTTACACTAGAATATGATATTAATGTGGAATATAATGTTGGTGTATAACCATTTTTATAGTAGGTTTTCCTTTTTTACAATTTTTTACTCTTTTCCCTTCAATAAAATTGGTTTAGACATAAGTGGTTTTGTAGAGACACATTCAAGGAGCTATCCCTTTTAAATATAAAGTTAATTTCCTACATAGGTATACCCACATACTTGGAAATGTCCCAACATTTCCCAAATCTAGAAGAGGATTGAACACTCTCTTCTAGGGTGCAAGATTTGGAGACAGCAGTATCCTCTTTCTTCATTTTGAGACTTTAAAATTACCTTCAATAGGTTTTTAGTTTAGCCAACTTTACTTTTGAATATCCTTCATAAATGAGCTATAATCTGTCCAAAATCTCATTGGTAGAGTTTCAATGGATTACCTTGGTGAACTTAACCTTAGGAAAACCACAAATGATCACATTCATAGCTTTAGAATTGTTCTCACTCAACTTCTTATCTACAACACTAGTTATAGGAGTAGGTGGCATGTAATAACAATAAAAAATAGCTTGTAAAATGTCAAACACAAAGGATATCATGTAGGCCTTCATTAATTCACTCTAAATAGCATAATTAATCCATTGAACAATGGATCTTGCTTAATAGAGAAACCCTCAGAACTTGTCATTATACTTAAGATTACCTTCAAGTGGTTAAATTTATATAGAATGTCTTGCTTTGATACCATTTGTTTGAGGTACAATTATTGAGAGTATGGGTGAATTAGTGACTCAATATATTTCAAATATTCAACCTAAATACTTCAAACCCTTAGTCATACACCATAAGCAATCAAGAAGTAAATAACCCACTCATAGCAATGAACAAGGAAGATAATCAATAAAACACAAGATCTATATGGGAAACCCTCTTGGGAGAAGAAACCCACTCTCAAGCCCACAAACACATGTACTACTTGTCTTACAATATGATTACAAACATGAGACTTTAATGAGGAACCAAATTCACAATGAACACTATTGGGGATCAACCAACAAACTTGATTACTTTTATGTAAGAAAAACATGGAATTAAACCAGAATGATAAGCAACTAGAATCAGAAATAGCAAAAAATAAGAGATACAAGAAACCACCCTGAAAACTTGTATTAAACTCTTCCAGAAGGAAATACAATGAATAAAATCACACTTTCTTCTCACACCTCTCAGATGTACAGATCTCTTTCCCTCAAGAGTTTACAATCAATTCCAACAACCTAGATTGATACACACATATACAATATGTCTTGTATTTTTCTTCTCTTACACACTTACATACACAAGCTATGAAGATCTATCCTATATATAAGATTAGGGATCATGAGCAATACATTCACAACCATTAGATACACCTCATAATCTAAGGCTTAAAATAGTCTTGCCAAAAATAGAAACATGGACTTACGACTAACAGCTAATCTAATCATGAAAACAATATGTTTCATCCATGAAAATAGACTTTTTGGATGCACAGATAACCGACATCAATTCTTGCTTGCCTGCACATGACCGATGTCAGCCGATACATAACTGACACTAATAGCTACTAGTTGACTCTTCACTATCATCAGCGACTGTGTAAATCCAGCAACTTTAGGATCCACTCATTTGGTGAAGGTTTTAGTTCCACACCTCAATAATCTCCCACTTGGAGATAAATAGCTGCACCAGTACCTTTACAACAACATCTTCTAGCTTCTCCATCTTCAAGCTCAATCTTGAAGACCAAAAAAAGTTGAATGAAGATTTAACTTCTCCTTTGTTACCAGCTTGATTAACATATCCACAGGGTTCTTATCTGTATGGATCTTCCCCAGCTTCAACTCACCATCCTCCAATACCTGTCTAATGAAGTGGTACCTAAGTTGTATGTGTTTGGTTCTTGAATAAAAGGCTGAATTCTTAGCCAAATGAATTGCACTCTGACTGTCACTATACAATCTGCAACTCTCTTGCTCTTTTCCCAACTCTTCCATGAACTGTGTCATATATATCATCTATTTGCTAGCCTCTGTGACTACAATATATTCTACCTCTGTAGTATACAAGGCAACAACATTCTTCAACTTTGAAGTCCAGCTAATCTCCATTCCACCAACAATGAAAACATATCCTGTGGTGCTTCTCCTACCATCTATGTCTCCTGCCATATCCGCATCCACATATCCATGTAGAGATGTGTTTGACCCACCATAGCATAAATGCCTACTGCTGGTCCCTCTTAGATATTTGAGAATCCACTGAACTACTTTTTAGTGCTCCTTCCCTGGATTGGCCATATACTTACTGATAACTCCCACTACTTGGGCAATATCTAGTCTAGTACATACCATTGCATACATTAAGCTCCCAACTATGGAAGCATATGGAACTCTACTCATGTACTCTACCTCATCATGTGAATTATGACACTATTCTTTACTCAACTTAAAGTGTCCAGCCATAGGTGTACTTACCAGTTTTGCATCGTGCATATTGAACCTCTCCAACACCATATTCACATAATCCTCTTGAGACAAAATCAACCTATGATTTTTCCTAGTCTCTCTTAATACTCATGCCAAGGATTTTCTTTGATGCTCCCAAATCCTTCATGGTAAATGTGTGAGCTAATTTCACCTTAAGCTTAGAGATATCTTGCATGTGTGAACCTGCAACAAGCATATCATCTACATATATCAACAAGATAATATATCTACCATTATTCAATCACTTAAAATATACACAATGATCAGATTGACATCTACTGTAGCCATGCTCAGTCCTAAACCTATCAAATCTCAAATACCATTATCTAGGAGCTTGCTTGAGACCATACAAGCTTTTCTTCAATCTGCACACAAGTTTATCCTTACCTTTGACCTCAAACCCTTCCGGCTGATCCATATATATTTCTTCATCCAAATCTCCATGAAGAAACATTGTCTTAACATCAAGATGCTCAAGATGCAAATCCTCAATAGCAACTAAAGACAATAAAGTCCAAATAGAAGTCATTTTAACTACAGGAGAAAAAATCTCACCAAAATCAATACCTAGTTTCTGTGCAAATACTTTCACTACCAACCTGGCCGTATATCTCATCTGTCCATTCTCACCTTCCTTTAACCTGTAGATCCATCTATTCTTCAGTGTCTTATTTCCCGCTGGCAACTCAACCAAATCCCATGTTTGGTTCTCTTTCAAGGAATCAATCTCCTCATTCATGCCTAGCTCCCACTGATTCCTAGATTCTACCTATATTGCTTCATCAAAACTCTCTGGTTCTACACTATCAGTGAGCAATAAATAAAATAATGAAGGATAATATTGAATTAGAGGTTTACTTACCCTTTCTGACCTCCTGATGGGCATTTAAGACTCATTCTCAACACGCTGTCCACCCAAATTCTTTGACAGTGACCGATCTCGGTCATCTCCAGGCCTGTTCGTGACCAACGTCAATTCCACATGATCGACCTTAGTTCCTTCTTGACCAACATCAGTCACTGTCTGATCGACATCAGTTCCTTTATTGCCAACATTGGTTCTTGCTTGACTGACATCAGTCTCTGTGTTTTCCTATCTATGATAATTCTTTCTCGCCAGCTCATTTTGGACTGTCACCTCGTCTAAATCTTCATGGCCCTGCTTAGAATTCTTTAGCTTCTTGAGCGAATCACTATACATCACTTTTTCATTGAAAACAACATCACAGCTCCTAATTATCTTGTTAGTTCCTAGATTCTAAAACCAAAATCTGAAATCATCATAGCCATAACCAATAAATGTGCACCTCATAGACTTAGCATCCAGCTTTTTTCTATTTCCTTATCAATGTGCACAAAAGCTTCAGAATCAAAAAATCTTAGAAATGAAAGATCTACCTTTTTACCTATCCATGCCTCTTCTAGAATTCCACCATCTAGAGCAGTAGAGGGTCCTCTGTTAATCAGGTAAACTATAGTATCTATAGCTTCTACCCAAAACTGTAAGGGCAAACCAGCATGTAACCTCATACTCCATGCACACTCCAATATTTTTTTGTTCATCCTTTCAACAACTCCATTTTGCTGAGGTTTCCTTGGAACCATCCTTTCCCTGCATATTCCATACATAGAACAATAACTTTTAAAATTATTACTGCAGTACTCACCACCATTGTCAGATCTAAGGCACTTCAATCTCAAACTTATTTCATTCTCAACCAAAGCTTTCCAATTCCTAAAAGTGTCAAAAACATCAAAGTTATTCTTTATGCAATAGACCCATACCTTTCTTGTAGCATCATCAATGAAAGTAACATAATACTATGATCCTCCAATAGAAGCTAACTGAGCTGGTCCCCACACGTCTGTGTGAACAAGCTCCAACTTATGCTTCCTCTTTGTTGACCCAGTTTTAACAAACCTTACTCTCTTCTATTTTCCAAAAACACAATGCTCATAGAAATCTAGATTTGTGTTTTTCAAATCTAAAAGCTTACCTTTTGACTTAACAATAGTCATTCCCTTCTCACTCATGTGGCCGAGCCTACAGTACCACAACTTTACATCCACATCTGAAGTAGATAATACAGAAGGAGAATAATCAGTAATACAATTACATAAATAGAGAGTACCTACTCTCTTACCTTTGACTAATACAAGTGCTCCCTTGGTAACCTTCCAAGATTTAGCCATGAGAGTTACTGTACAACCCTCATCACCCAACTTTTTTTAGAAATCAAATTCCGCTTCAGGGTTGGGACATGCATGGCATCTTTCAACACCCATGTGTTTCCATTTTGCAATTTCAGCTGCACTTTTCCTTTGCCAACAATTTTACAGGGTTCATCATCCCCTAAATAAACTTTTCCAAAATCTTCCTAGACATAATCATTGAAAAATTCTCTATTTGGGGTAGCATGGAAAGAGGCCCCAGCATCTAAAACCCAAGATTCTATTTTATTATGAAAATAAAGTGAAAGAGCATATTGTGCAACAATACCTACAACTTTTGCTTCTTCATTACCTTCATGCTGATTCTCTTCATTAACCTTCAACCAACAATCTTTCTTTACATGTCCTCTCTTTCCACAATTCTAGTAGGTTATCTTTATTTTTCCATTTCTGGATTTGGATCTATTGCTCATCTTTGACTTAGACCTTGATCTCCCTTTCTTGCTCTTTTCTCTTTGCCTTCCCCTTCTTTCAATACTTAAAGCATTACCTAATGATTCCCCTATGCTTTTCTTGCGAGTCTCTTCATTCAGGATTACACTAACAACATCATCAACTTTTAAAATATTTGAAGCAGATGTAGTATTACTAACTGCCATTACCAAGCTATGCCAACTTTTAGGTAAAGAGCATAAAATTAAGAGAGCTTTAATTTCATCATCGAAAACTACTTTGACTAAATTTAATTGATTTACAATTCCATGGAAATCATTAAGATGATTAGATACAGATCCACCTTCCTACATTTGCAAATTAAATAACTGCTTCATAAGATATACCTTATTTGAAGCTGAGGGTTTTTCATATAAATTTGCTAAAGTGTCCATCAACTCTACTGTTGTCTTTGCCTGTGACAAGTTAGAAATCACAGTAGATCTCGGACTCAATCTTATAGATCTAAGAGCCTTTCTATTAAGAACTTCCCATTCTTCATCTTCCATATCTATGGGCTTTCTATCAACCCCACCCAACGGTAAATATAGATCTTTCTGATAAAGATAATCTTCTATCTACATTCTCCATAATTGGTAATTCTTGCCATTAAACTTCTCCATTCTCAGTTTATTTTCTTCTGCCATTGCTTCTCCCACTCAAACAGAAACCCCTGTGAGTGACCTGTAATCAGCAAACACTAACTAGATCTGAAACACTTGTTAGTCAACCTGAGCTCTGATACCACTTTTTGGGGATCAACCAACAAACTTGATTACTTTTATGTAAGCAAAACATGAAATTAAACCATAATGATAAGCAACTAGAATCAGAAATAGAAAAGAATAAGAGATACAAGAAACCACCCTGAAAACTTGTATTAAACTCTTCTAGAAGGAAATACAATGAATAAAATCACACTTTCTTCTCACACCTCTCAGATGTACAGATCTCTTTCCCTCAAGAGTTTACAATCAATTCCAACAACCTAGATTGATACACACATATACAATATGTCTTGTATTGTTCTTCTCTTACACACTTACATACAAAAGCTATGAAGATCTATCCCTATATATAAGATTAGGGATCATGAGCAATGCATTCACAACCATTAGATACACCTCATAATCTAAGGCTTAAAATAGTCCTGCCAAAAATAGACACATAGACTTACAACTAATAGCCAATCTAATCATGCAAACAATCTATTTCATCCACAAAAATAGACTTTTTGGATGCACAAGTAATGGACGTTAGTTCCTACTTGCCTACACATGACTAACATCAGCCGATACATAACTGATGCTAGTAGCTACTGGTCGACTCCTCGCCATCATCGGTGACTATGTAAATCTAGCAACTTTAGCATCTGCTCATTTAGTGAAGGTTTTAGCTCCACACCTCAACAAACACCAACCCCTAAATATGACAATAACCAACTTGCCTAAGATGTTGAGGACCAACATAACATCTATGAAAATAACAACTCCAAAACTCTAAATTTCTTATAAATATAATGGAGAAAACCTAAAAACAATCCCCTTCAATCCTATTCACTCATTCAAACCTTAACACACAATCAAGGCATCCAAAACCACCTTTTGGATTAATATACATAACTTCACTTTTTCTCATACATCAAGCCTATAAATTTAACATTAGAATTATGACCAAAAGATCATACATGAAATATGTATTTTGATTTACATCTTAAGACATCCAAAAGTATCTCAAATCTTTCACAAATATTTTGCACATATACTCACTTGCTTAGCTAGAATAATTAGTCCATTTAGACCTTGTACTTATACCACACTCTTCCTTTAACTCATCTTGATCAGTGAAGATGATTTACATATTTTAACTAAACTTAACATAGTTCCATATACACATTAAAATTGAGAGCCACACACTCCTTAGGTAAGATAATACCACATTAGCCCAAAACCACCATTAGGTCTTGGTGAGTCCTAAAACAATTAGGCCTTCATACTCACACATTACATGTGAGACTACTTGGACCACCTTCATCATTCACCAATGATTTGAAAAAATAAAACCTATATCCAATATCCCATTGATATCTCACTCATGGGTCCATTTCATCTAGAACACCAACTTAAAATTTGAACCTATCAATTAGGTCTCCTTGCTCTTCAGGCCTTTATACACAAATAATATAGTTTCACATTCCTAAAGTAACTACTCAAGTATTCACATATACATATGATTAGATAACATGGGTTAACCCTTTAGGACATCTATAACACCTCCATCTATAATATGGCTCAAACATTGTGATTTAACCATATTTGATAATATTGATGTATTGTTCCTAATTTAGTTAAAGGGTTTGAGTATTAAAATTAGTAAATAAATATGTAATAATTAAGCTACTAATTTTTGTAAATTATATTGAAATTTTGACCTTTCTAAAAGTAGTAATAAGAGTTGGAAAAGACTACTTAGCTAGAAATTGACTGATACAATTGAGACAGGATTTTAAATTCATTATGCAAGACTGAGACACTATCACACATTGAGATATGACCTTTGTTTTATGATTAGATAATAGTAGAAAAAGTAGATAGGAATGGCATTGACACTATATTCCACCTATGCCACTATTTTCCTAAGGATTTGAGCTCTCTGGGTTTTGTTTGCTATGCCTGTGTGACCCTATCTATGAAGTTTTAGGACTCAAAAGTATGTACAACACCCTGTAGAGAAGATTTTATCTTCATACCATATAATCCATTATGGTTTGACCAATTTTGAGAAATAAGAGGGTGATTAGTGTGTGTAAGATTCACTAAACATGTATCCACACCCCTTATGTGGGTATACTTCCTACATACCAACACTTCAAAGAGGAATCAAGCCATATCTAGTTCTCCCACTTGATGTGCTTTGTGAAATAGTGTGTATGAATATGAAAAATACTAAAATAGATGTGATTGAGGTGGCTATAAACTAGTGTAAATATTTGGATAAGATTGTAAGTTTATTGGTTGGTTGTATGTAGAGAATAGGGAAGATTTCTTGAGTAGTATTTCTTGTATTCTTGCTTGCTTAGTGATAATTTCTAACCCTTTCCAAATGATATTTGAATGGGTTTTTATACTGATTTATTGGTCATGGATTAAATGTAATCATGTTAGACTAATAAAAAGATGGTTGGGGAACCAAAAAAACTAACCATTGGGGAAAAAAATTCACTTGGATAAGAGTGTTGAAAGAAGACAAGATTGACATCAACATTATAGTCCAAGTGTGGTGATATTGTCTTGAGCTGACAAGGCCGAGGGGGATGGATTATTCAAGGAAAGAGTAGTCTATCTAAGCTTTGATTAATTCTAGAAGGCTATGAATGATTGGGAATCAATGAAAAGATGCCTATGAGGATCATAAAAGCAAGCAAAAGGGACCTATGGGTTGGGTGTCATTATCCATGCTCAATTTATAAATTTTCACATTTTATATGACTACATTTTCCCCCCTTTTATTCTAGTGATGCAAAAAAGTGAAATACTAAGATAAAGGAAAAATAGAAAGTGTACCTAAACTTACCTACAAGGGTGAAGCTCGTGAAGTTGTTTGATGTTATGTGTGCATAGAGATCACACTTTGAAGTATGAATCTGCAAAACAAAATAGAGAGTAGATTACTTCTTACTAGATATGCTATATCTAAAATAAAAACATACAAAAACTAGGTAAGAGAGAGGAATAAAAAGGAATAAATACACCTCATTGTGTATGCAAACTAATACAAAACATGTTGTGATGCTGCTTGATGTTGGATGATGCTGAGTGATGCTCGATGTGTGTTATACCAAGAGTAATATCATGAATGGAACTAAGTTCTCAATTCCCCAAGAGTGGCTCAAGAATGTAAAGGCTATCCCTTTGGCTTCATCATCACCCACTAAGTGAATCTAGGTGTTCATGCATGTGTTAATCAATCTTTAGATTGTATGTCTAATCCCTCTAAATAGGTGGCTTAATAATACAAAGGATAGCTAGTCCTTTGGAACCATCATTACCCCCTGAATTGAAGATATGAGCTGATACTGGTATGAAAAGTATGTCATGTGAGATGGATCTTGAATCCCATGAATTTAATATGATATGAAAATGTTGGTGTGGATAGTCAAATGTATGTTGGAAACTAGGCCACTCTTGGCCACTCTAACAGATAGAGATGAGGCTTGTATGAAAGCCACTTTAAAACTAGTGCACTAGGCTTATATGAAAGACACTTTGAAATTTGGAAGTTATGATTGTATGAAATACACTCAAAAATTATATTAACCTCTTACAGATGGAATAAGGTATGCAACTACTAAGAATGCTTGGGTAATGTTGAACTCAAAAAGAAAAGAAAGTAAATGTGCCACGTACATTGCCCCTAATCATTGGTGTTTAAAACATGGATTCTAATCTAAAATTTATATCAACTATCATTTTTGAAATTTCAAGTGAGAGATATCATGTCATTCATAATGTCTCGTATATCTATATTCTTTGAACAAAAGTGTACTAAAAACTACTAATTTTGAACTAGTCTAGCTGTGCAAAATTATAGTTGAACATACTTTTCTTCCTGCTTCTAAAAAGTTTGGTTTGATGTCTAGTTACTATTCTATGTTTTTTGAAACTAGTTTTTGGACTGGTAAGAGTTATGATCTCTATGAGAAAACCCCTTTTTGTTTTCTCCTCTTGAGGGTAGGAATGAAGACCCTATAATGATTTCCCTTAGAAGAAATATCCCGGCAAGTGTGTTATGCTACAAAGATACATGATATAGCAATGATAATTGACAAGATATCTCAAGACGTAGCATGGTCTATAATGAGAGATTGTTAGATTAGTAGGGGTATGCCTCAATAGATGTAATAATGTAATATCATGTGCATTATACTTAATTATATTTGAAAGTGTTAGTTTTTAGTTATTAGTTGCTAGTTATTAGTTGTCATGGAGGGATGGAGCATGGTGTCTATCATGGCATCCATGAAAGTAAGATAATTCATGATGTGTATTATGGCATTGTATAAAATATGAAGCAAATAAGAAATAAAGCATACAAGGCAAGAATCAAGAATCATATGAAAGTGGCCAAGGGGAAAAATAAACAAAGGAAATCGGTACTTGTCAATCAAACTAGAAAGCAAGCATACAAAGCATGTTCAAATGCATCATACACATACAATTTTAAAAAAAAAGGTTGAGGTGAAATAGACAATCACATTAAAGAGTACAGACAAATGAAATTGGAAAATGTCCTAAGGTACACACATGAATAGAAGCAAAGGACATTGATAAATGTCCTAAAGCACATCGAGGAGGAAAAATAGGAACCAAGGAATGTAAACAATCTAGCTATGCTAAGAAAGAAATTCAAGCATGTAAATAATAGAAATACAATTGTATCTTACCAATCAAAGCAAGATGGAAAGTATCAAATACATGTTACTACAAAACTAGGTATATGTTAAGAAATACATAAGTGATATATATTAGTAATATGTTTATATATTAATGTATGTAATTTAGTAAATAATGTACATCATCATGATAACTGGATTGTGTGGTGTAAAAATGGCATAACCTGAATGGTGTAGTCATAGAGAATATGCCCTCAGTGGGTATGTATATCAATGTGTGTCTCAAATTTAGATGTAGGATGCCCCTTCAATGGGTAGATTGAAGTAATCAAAGAGTTGGATGTCACTGCACATAGTCAAAAGAGATCAAGTGAAGCATTGTAATGTAGATAAATTGATAAATAATAACATAGAACAAAAAACAATTAAGTCTAACATAGTAGTATAAACGTAAAGCCTGGAAACTTTATATAATTAAAATATTTTTGTGTTTTTGAATGTTTTTGTAGTTTGACATATTTAAATGTTTTTAGATTTTTTATATATTTGAATGTTTTTGGATTTTTGATAGATTTGAATTAAGATATGTACAATCAATCATGAGGAGACTATATACAATAAATACTAAGAAACTATGTATAAGTAATCAAAAAGAAACTATGTACAAGTAAGGTTGAGGAGAGATGATACTAACTGATGAGTTTCATGGGAGACTCCCTATCATGGGGTCTTGTATCAAATAAAAATTGTGCATGATTGTGAATAATGAAGGAATATATATGAGTATGATTCTAAATATTTGGATTCATTATCAGTATCTTAGAAATCATAATAACTTGTATTATTTTATTGATCATTATCATCTTGATTTTGAACCAATGTAATGTTAGTGTTGACTTTTGTTATATCTGGATCTTTTCTTTTGATAAATTATGTCTATTAATTATTTTCCTTAAGATGTTCAAAAAATCCCAAACCTTGGTGACAAATATTATCAACTTTTATAATAGGAGTAGTGATGCCTTGAGCATTCTTGCCCAACCCTTGACCTTGATTATCAAACTATTGTAGATATTATTAACCAAACCCATACTACTTTGAAATTTGAGCCTAACTTTAGGAAGGTATATTTTCATCTTTGAAATCATTTACCTATGATTTTGGTATTTTTTGTTGCTTTGATTTTGATTTTTGATCCTTTCATTTTTCTAAGTTATGCTTTGGTATCCACTTTTGTACTATTTCTAAATTTGACCCTTTATGAATGTTTTCCTATGTCATTGTGGTTGCTTGACTGATTCACCTTATATAGGGTCCTAATTAGAAATTATTTTTTGTATATGTTTATTCAATACCAAACATGAATCTGTATGATACCCATGTATTATATGATATGCACAATAATATTGAGATCTTCTCACTAGATGTAGAGGAGATAGTTTTATTAACTTAGATTTAATCATTTCCCTTAGTACCTCACTTGAAATCTTATTTGAGCTTTGAATTATTTTGGAAATAGTAGTTTTAGAGTTAATTTTTTATGATTTTTTGTTTTGATATGTAATATTGCTTGCAACCAATTAACTAGGTAAAGGTGTATATACATGATTGACACTAGGGTGCCTTTGAGGCTTTTGTATTATGATATAATTTTCCAATGTTCTGATATTTCATGTAATACCCAATTATACATTTTAAAATCTAAAAATAACTTGATAATACTAGTGATTTTATCCCTTAGAGTCTTACAAGTTCAAACCCTAGTTGCTTCTAATTGAACAGGTAAGCACATATGTTGAAGAAGGTTCGATGAAGTTATAGGATGAATGTGTCCATTAGGAACAATAGTATAGGCTACCTCACCTTTTGGAGGGGTGATAGCATGAACCTAGTTAGAGGGAAAGTAGCTATCACCCTCTTCGGGGAGAGGAGGAGAAGGAATTTCTTTCCTATGCATAAGATATGACATTGAAACTTGACAAGGGGTAGTTAGTCTATGTAAAAACCATGTAGCCAAGGATTTAGGTATATCTAGGTAGAAACCATTTATATGGGATGAAATTCATGTAATTGGAGTTATATGTTGTATAGCAATATGATTATAAAGAATAATCCACATGAGAGAGAGAAAACAAGGGATAGATAGCATGAAATTGTAAACTAATTCATTAAAAATTTTCACATTTGCTATGATATGTTTAATATGTGTCGCAAGATAAAATTGAAATTTTTTCCATATGAGAGATAGAAATAAAAGGGTAGAGAGCATGAAATTGTGCATAAATGCATAAAGAGCTTTGACTTGTAACATAATATTTTTAACATGTTAAATAAAATAGAGTAAGAAATTATTCCACATGAGAGAGAGAGAGAGAGAGAGAGAGAGAGAGAGAGAGAGAGAGAGAGAGAGAGAGAGAGAGAGAGAGAGAGAGAGAGAGAGAGAGAGAGAGAGAGAGAGAGAGAGAGAGAGAGAGAGAGAGTATGCAAAAGAAATATCAAAATCTTGTGCATGTTTAGCAATAAATTTTTTAATATCATCCCTTATTATGAAAATTAATCATAAAATGGAAAGAATGAAAATTTTCATAAACATATGATAAACTTCATCATTCATGTATGTGATAGGACAAAGTATGGTCTCATTATTATTTCAAAGAAATGTAAGAAATATTTGAAAATAAATGAGATCTATTTTTGTTTTTATGTGAAATATGAGTTTAGATGTAAGGTGATACATCAAGAAGTAATGGGACGTAGTATATGCAACTAGGGTTTAAAAGTTGATTATTTAAAAAATTATTATGAAATTTAAAGTGAATTTCTAAGTTAAGTATGCAATGAAAAATTAGAAATATTGGAAAATTTGTGATATAGAGAAACCTAGTTGAAAATTACTATAGAATTTTGAAATTTGAAGTGAATTTATGATTTTAATATGCTAGTAAAAAATCAAAATTTTATTGGAAAATTACTGAGAATAAATTGGGACCTAGTATAGGCAACTAGGGTTTGAATGAAAATTATTTTAAAATTACTAAAAAAATTTAAAGTTTAATTCTAATTTATGATTTAATTATGCAAGTAAAAAATTTTAAAAATATAGAAAAAAATCAATAGGAAATTTACCCTAGGGTTTATAGGGTTTTTGTGCACAAACAAAGTTAGTCAGGTTCAAATGATTTAACCATATTTGAAAATATTGGTGTATTATTCCTAATTTAGTTAAAGGGTCTGAGTAGTAAAATAAATAAATAAATATGAAATAATTAAGCTAATAATTTTTGTAAATTAGATTATAATTTTAACCTTTATAAAAAGAATAAGAAATGGAAAAGAAGACTTAGTTGGAAACTGAGTGATACGGCAGAGATTAGGTATGATATTCACTATGCAAGACTGAGACATTATCACAAACTAAGATCTAACCTTTGTTTTATGATTGGATAGGAGTGTTGAAAGTGGATAGGAGTGGCATAGACACTATATTCCACCTCTACCATTGTTTTACTAAAGATTTGAGCTTTTGGGGTTTTGTTATGTCTGTGTAACCCTATCTATGAAGTTTTGGCAGCTAGAAGTATATAGAGCTCCTTGTAGATTATATTTTCTCTTCAAAACCTATACTCCATTGCACTTTAACCAATTTTGAGAAAAAGGGGGGTTAGTGTGTGTAAGATTAACTAAACATGTATCCACACCCCTTGCGTGGTCGTGCTACCTACACACCAATACTCTGAAGAGGGATCAAGCCATATGTATTTCTCCCACTTGATGTGATTTGTGTAATAGTGTGTATGAAGATGAAAAATACTAAGCTAGATGTGATTGAGGTGGCTAGAGACTGGTGTAAATATTTAGATAAGTTTGTAAGTGTATAGGCTAGCTATATGCAAAGAATGGGGAATATTGCTTGAGTTTTATTACTTGTATTATTTCTTTCTTAGTGATAATTTCCAACCCTTTTCAAATGATCTTTGAATGGGATTTTATAGGGATCTATTTGTCATGGGTTAAATTTATTCACGTTAGGCTGAGAAGGAGAAGGGTGGGGAACCGAAAGAAAGTAATTATTGGTGCCAAAAATACACTTGGATAGGAGCACTAAAAGGGGATAGGAGAGGTACTGGTGCTATAGTATAAGTGTGGTGATATTTTCCTAAGATAATGCGGTCTTGGGGGATGGATTAGTCATGGAAAGAATAGTTTAACAGAGCTTTGATTAAGTATGGAATCCTATAGATGACTAGGAATAAATGAAAAGATGCCTATGAGGATAATGAAATAAATCAAGAGGGACCTATGGGTTGGGTGTCATTATCCATGATCAAGTTACTAATTTTCACATTTTATATGACTACACGTTACAAACTAGTTTTTCCTTTGTTAATTTGAATATTCAAATTCTTATGGTCAGTGTTCAAACACTAAACATCAAACACTTTGTCATCATCACATACTCCCTATAAATTTTGGACAAATACATACCATTGATATCCTTATAAATATACTTATATTTTACTTGCATCACTCACTATTGATTATTGATCTGCACTTCCACAATCAAGCCACTTGGTAGCCTTGCCTATCATCATTGACTATTTGAATTTAAACCATGCCATTGATCACTGCCTATATGATTTAATGCACACCATTAGATGTTTTTAATTCTCACAATATATATTCAATATTTACTTTTGATATTAATCCACTTGTCAGTCTCATGTGCCTTCTACAACCAATCTCAAATGCTCTTTTACCACTTGGTATGCCTACATGCCTTATGAGCATCCTTTGACATATTGACTAGATACACACTATTATATCACTATCTAAAAATATCATGCACTCCATTATATCCTTATCCAGTCAAATAAATTTATTTCCACTATCTCTTTGATCTGATTAAGTGCTCACTGTAGATCTTTGATAATGCAAATTTGGCTATGGGAACTTAGTGAAATCTACCTAAGAATCCAACTTTGCATCTTAATAAATTTTTCTACACTTAATATCTAGACCTTAAATTTAAACCATATAATCAATTTTTATAGGTAAATCCATTTATATATCAAAATACTCCTAAAACCTTCACACATGTGAAATATAATGGCATCAAATTGCTAACTTTGCCTTATCTACCAAGATGACTATTTGATATTAGATAATCATATGACTATTTTTATGAATTTAATTTACTTTAATAAGCACTATAAATAATCATAACACCCTATATGGTTTTTAAAACATGTCCATACCATCAAAATCATCCATTAATTTCCTTACTGAGTCAACCACTAAAGAACCACACAAGAACACTGAAGAACATTGAAGCACACTTTGTCATTGTCATTGTAGCATACATGACACCTCATAAACATCCTTGGTCACCTTTGAGACTGTTTCTATGCAAAATTGCTTTCTACATTTAAAGAAGAAATAAGAAACTAAAGAAATGGACAAGGCTAGAAGTACCTGATAAAGTCATGCGCACCGAAATCAGACGTTGGAAGATTCTCCTCTTTGGCTGTGGAGGAATGACACCTGTGAAGAAAAGGCTAAAACACGGAAAAACGTTAGTCAAAGATATGGTGGGCTGTCAGGCGAACGCCCGATCCCGAAAGTACGAAGACTTCCTAGAAGGATATCAACCCACTGATAAAAAAGCAGAATATTGGACGAAAGTAGATAATAGAAGATAAAATGACAAAAATAAATGACATAAAATAAAGTGCATACCTGATATACAGCACTGTTCTGCACAGTCTCCAGCGTCGGTCTCTGTGGTGCCGGTGTCGGTTATGGAAGGTGCCGGCGTCGGTCTAGGTGCCGTCGTCGATCGGGGTAGTGACCGACGTCGGTAGGGGTAGGTTTTGGACGAGTTGCAGAAGGCCTGGGAGAGTCGGGACAGGTTCTTGACAGGGTCGGGACAAGGTTTAGACAGAGTCGAGACAGGGTCTGATAAGGTCAGGGCAGGGTTTAGATAGAGTTTGGGGGTTTTAGTCGAGTCTAGACAGAGTTATGGATGCGGATAGTGGGCAGGGATGTAAAGGAGAGATGCAGAACTCGGGTCTGTGGTTTGAAGATTTGGGATGACAGAAATAATGAACAAAGAATAACCAAGAAGAAATAAAACAAATAGAGTAAATACTTACCTGCCAGAAGACGTGATGAAAGCCATAGTTGAAGTTGTCTGTGTAGTGCCAGATTGAAATGAATGCAGATTGATTGATGCCAGAGTTGGTTGATTGCGAGAGTGTTGATTGCCAGGGTCTGTGGATGTCAGGATTCGCAGGTCAATTGAATGATTGATCGGGTTCGATTCATTAGCCTTTCAAATGGTTGGCGGAGGCTGATGAAGGCAAGGGACGGTTCGAGAGACGGTTCGACAATCGTTTCGAGAAACTGATCAGGAACCGAATGGCAACTGATAACGGATAACGGCAAGGTGACCGACGTCGGCAGGATTGCCGACGTCAGCTGATAAGTGACCGACGTTGGCGACATCGGTCGAGTAAAGACCGTCGTCGGCAGATGCACAATGGGGATAGAGTCTAGCTTTAGCTCTGTGCTCATTTTTACATGCTGCCAGGGTCAAGGTTGGTGGAACAAGTGATTGACAAGGGTTAAATAGGCGAAGAAGAATAAGACGGGGAATGACCAGGGGAGTCGACACGATTTCGGTGTCTACATTTGCCCCTTTTTGTCTTGTTGGTTGTTCTGGACGAACTGCAAGACAAAAATAGGAGTGATTGCCCAAGGTGAGGGATAAGGTTGATTTTGTCTTGTTGGTTGTTCGAATGAACTGCAAGACAAAAATAGGAAGTGAAACAGGAGTGATTGCCCAAGGTGAGGGATAAGGTTGATTTCGTCTTGTTGGTTGTTCGAATGAACTGCAAGACAAAAATAGGAAGCGGATTGCCCCGAGTATGAATAAGGGATTCCCCCTCAAAGCAGGAGTCGAGGGAAGGGAACCAAGAATCGGGTGCTGATTTGACAAAGAGGGGATGGAAAAGGGGTGAGGGTGAACGCTGTAAAAGGCGTGATTGTGCGCATACCACTACACGAGAGGGTCAGGTCAAAGTGTCGCAGGTCAAGGGTTGAGGAGTGCCAAAATTGAGATAACCGGGCCCCAGCATTTAGTCGTTTGCTGATCGGGTTACTCAATCTAAGCTACAGCTCCAAATGGTCATCGTGTTCTAGGTATCTCGGGCTCAGGAAGTGCTCCTAGAATCACGAAAAAGGCACAAGTATGTGGATCAACCAGCTTGCGATCCTATACTTGTGAAGGGTCAAAAAGGTCTGCACACAATTCTGCTAACCAGTCATGAGGTAGCATACATGCAAAAACAACCAAGGCAAGAGTGTCTTGGAAGTGGTCGAGGTCGGAGGAGATAGGCATGATCTCCAATGGTTGGTGGTCGATGGATGGATGAATAGATGAAAGGATGCGGCCGAGCTAACCCTAGAAGAGCCCATGTCAACTGAGTGCTGCCTACATAGCCCTGGTGAGAGGGCCTCAGGCCAATGTAGTTCTCCCGAGAAGGGAGGGAGGGTCAAAGGGATAAAATGGATCATGGTCAAGGGTAAGGTTATGTTTAAAAGAAGGAAAGAAGGTTTGTCCATCAGAGAGACGAACAAACAAGAATGGTCGAGCTAACCCCAGAAGACAGTCGTGTCATCTGAGTGCTGCCTACATAGCCCCTGTGGAAGGGCCTCAGACCAATGTAGTTTAGACAAAGGGTCCGAGTAGTAGACAGGTGGTTAAAATAGGTGAGAGATTGGTCTTGGTTATGATGAAATGAGGAGGAAAAAAGATGTTGCAGCGTTTTCCAAATGGTGTATTCTGCAACATTGGTTGAGGGGTTTTTCATCCCTAGCAATATTCCATATTCGTGATGGATGTATGCTAAAAATGAATTGAGGTTTATTTATGCTTCAACAAGTATTGGTTTATGCTGAACATAAATTGTGGCGGGTCGATACTTTCCATGTGTATTGGTGTCCATAGAAACTAGGTCATGTTGATGGTCTGAAAAGAGAGTTGAGTTGAGTTGATTGACAAGTGATGAAGGTGAATGTGACCAAAGTGCAGAAGAAGTGAAAAGCATATTGCTTTTTCATTGACAAGGACCAAAAAGATAGCATAGATAGGGGTTATGAGAATCAAGAGCCCCAGTCATGCGTGACATCATAGACCATAGTTATGTTAGAGCGGTAATCGAATCACTTTGACATTAAAGTGAGCTCGAAGTCCCTTGAGCAGGTGATAGGAGGAGGAAAGAGGGTAACCCATTTTAAGAGTAGAGATAACTTTGCCCCTTTTTATAGGAGACCCTGAGACAACTATAAGTCAAGTCCATGACTCATTTTTTTTTTTTTTAGGTGCAGACTGATCAATGCGGGAAGCCTGCATAGAGATGTCATTTGCTTGGTGGTCAGTTTGTGAAGCTGATCAATGCGGGAAGCTTCTAAAATAGTGTTGTTTATTGCCAGATTAGTCATAGCCATCCTTCGAGGGAGTGGTCTAGATTTTTGTTTAATATAAGGGCTTTTGAATAGCTGTCCTTCGAGGGAGCAGTCTATTAATTACAGCAATGATATGACAGCTATCCTTCGAGGGAGCAGTCTGCCTTTTGATTTGATATTGATATAGTGACCATGGATATTGTGACATCTTGATTTGTTTTTATAGAAATGTGAGTCATGGACAAGACTGTAGAAGGTCAAGGGCTCCCTTTTATTAGGACAAAGCATCCATACATCATAAAAGGGTTATAGGAATTGTTAAGAGGAATAGGGTTGAAAGGAAGTAGGATTAAGAGGACGAGGATTGCTCAAGGGACGAGCTCAAGTTAAGTGTCAAGTGGATGAGTAATCGACTAGCAGTAGAATGGTCACAGATGCAATGCATTAAGAGGCTCAGGTTCTGGTCGTCCATCAAGAGAAGACAGATGGTAAGTCCCTGATCCATACTTGTGCGTGATAATAAAAGGTCCAAGCCAATTAGGAGCAAACTTGCCTCGTTTACTTCGCTCCATATTGGTCACGTGTTGATTCTCTTTGAGGATGAGGTCTCTGATGTTGAAATCTCGTTCTCGCAGATTTTTGTCATAGGCGTGCTTGATGCGATGTTGATAGACATGGAGATGATTAAGGGTAGCAAGACGGCGTTCGTCAAGTAACTCAAGTTGAGCTAAGCGATCTTGATGAAAGTCATCGTTGGAAAGAATATCATGTAGAGAAATGCAGAGAGACGGGATCTGTACTTCAAGAGGTAAAACAGCCTCTATTCCGTACACGAGAGAAAAAGGGGTAGCACCCGTGGAGGTTCGGATGCTAGTGCGATAAGCCCACAAAGCGAAGGGAATGTGAATGTGCCAATCCCTGCCTGTGTCACTGACCACTTTCATGATAATTTTGGTGAGAATTTTGTTGGAAGCCTCGGCCTGCCCATTTGCTTGTGGGTAGTAAGGCGAAGAGAAACTGAGTTTGATGCCGAAGGAGTCGCATAGCTTTTGGATAGTTTTGTTTTTGAAGGACTTGCCGTTATCAGTGATGATTTTATGAGGGACACCGAAACGACAGATGATGTGGGTGTTGATGAAGTCGACGATCTTGTCAGCTTTTGTGGAGATGAGAGGAATGGCTTCCACCCACTTGGTGAAATATTCAGTGGCTGTGATGATGGATTGATGACGGAGGGACGAATGAGGGTTAATCTCACCGATGAGATCTAAACCCCATTGAGAAAAAGGCCAGAAATCCCAAGCAATTTGTAAGGCGTGACTGGGTAGATGAAGCAAGTTAGAGTGCTGCTGACACTTGATGCAATGCCGAACATAATCACTACAGTCTTGATGAAGGGTAGGCCAATAATAGCCCAGACGAAGGATGCGCTTGGCAACCGAATTCCCACTGAAATGTCTGCCACAAATCCCGTCGTGGACTTGTTGGATGGCTTGAGATGCTTCAGTGGAGGTGAGACAGTGAAGAAGGAGGCCGTCAAAGCCGCGCTTATAGAGAAGACCCCCTAGCATGGTATAGCGAGCAGTACGCTTGATAAAAGCTTGTCGTGCATTACTAGAGAGGTTGGGAGGAATGACAGAGAGAGATAAGAAGTCCACAAGTTGCTTATACCAAGCATCTTGTGGGCTAGGGTCTATAGTGTTGACATGATGAATGTGAGGAGAGATATATGAAGGCAACGGCACACGACGCACTGTGACAAAAAGTCTGGATGCAGATGAGGAAGATGGGATATGTGAAGCAAGAGAAGCCATGGTGTCAGCAAACTTATTCATGGATCGAGGAACAGTCTACAGGAGGAAATGGTCGAAAGATGCAAGGAGAATGTCAACACGGTTTTTGTACCTTTGCAAAATTTCATTTTTACAGAGGTATGAACCATTAACCTGATTGACGACGAGCTGCGAGTCACCAAAGATGTTGATGGACTTGATGTTGAGAGAGAGGGCGGTCTGAAGTCCCAAAATTAAGGCCTCGTATTCGGCCATATTATTGGTACAATCAAAGTCGAGTTTAAAAGACAGAGGCATGGGCTCCCCTTTGAGTGGGATGAGAATGACCCCAGCACCTCCACATAGTTGACATTTGGATCCGTCAAAGAACATAGTCATCTGATAGGTGGTGTCGTCAGAGGAAAGCGCAGCGATAGACTCGTCAGGGAACTCACACTGCGAAGGTTGATTGTCAGGAAGAGGGGCATTTGCTAGTTGATCAGCGATGGTTTTCCCCTTGATAGATTTCTACTGGATGAATTCGAGATTGAACTCAGCAAGCAGCATGAGCCACCGAGCCATATGTTGATTCTGATATGGCTTGGAGTGCATATACTTGAGAGGGTCGGTGTGGGTGATGACAAAGGTTTTGTGACTGAGAAGATAGTGACGAAGCTTAGTAGCAGCAAAGACTAACGCCAAACAGAGTTTCTCGATATGGGTATACCGAGTTTCATAGTCGACTAGTGTTCGGCTGATATAATAAACGGCTTGCTCACGGTGATACTCGTCTCGATGCGCAATCATGGCACATAACGAATGGTGAGTGGCTGAGATATAAAGGTAGAAGGGTTGGTCATCTTTAGGTGGAATGAGAACTGGTGGAGAGACTAGATAGCATTTTAAGGCTTCAAAAGCCTCTTGACAGTCCTTATCCCATGTAAAAATGACGTCTTTCTTAAGGAGATGATGAAAAGGTTGGCAGTGGTCAGAAAGCTACGAGATGAAGCGACGAATGGACTGGAGATTGGTCGGGGGAGGCATTTTGAGGATAGCACGAATCTTGGCGGGATCTATCTCGATGCCACGGAAGGAAATGATGAAGCTGAGAAGCTTGCCAGAGAGGACCCCAAAGACACATTTCTTGGGGTTAAGATGGACATTGTACTGAAGAAGATGAGAAAAGATGATTTTGAGAATGGTCAAATGGTCACGGCGAAGTTTGGACTTGCCGAGCAGGTCATCCACATAGTCCTCCATGATTTTGTGGAGGAGATCATGGAAAATGTAGGTCATGGCACACTGATAAGTGGCACCTGCGTTCTTCAAGCTGAAAGGCATGACTCGATAGCAAAAAGTCCCCCATGGGGTAATGAAAGTAGTCTTGTGCTGATCTTCCAGAGCGATCAGGATTTGATTGTATCCTGAAAACCCGTCCATAAGAGATAGCATCTCATGGCCGGCCATAAGATCAACGAGCTGGTCGATGTTAGGAAGAGGAAAGTCATCTTTAGGACAGGCTAGATTAAGGTTGTGATAGTCTGTGCAGCTCTGAATCCCCCCAGTTGCCTTGGTGACTGGGACGATGTTAGAGACCCACTGTGGATAATCGATGGGCTGGATGAAGGAGACAAAAAGAAGGTGCTGAAGCTCCTCTTTGACAAGGAGGGCAACGCGAGGATGCATCTTTCAAAGCTTTTGCCTGACAAGCTTAGCCTCTAGTTTGGTGACAATGTTATGGGTAACGATGGTGGGGTCGATGCCAGGCATATCACTGTAAGTCCAGGCAAAGGCCTTGCTATGGTCGGAGAGGAACTGGGTATAGTCAAGCTACTCGTGAGTGTCTAAAGATTGGCCGATCTTTAAGACATGAGGAACATCAGAAGAAGGAAGGTTGATGTCAATGGTTGATTCATTTAACATAACCTGGGTCTCAGAAGGGAGGGAGTGCTAGATGAAAGAATCATCAGCACCCATGTAAGAAAGAATGGCGTCATCGTCAACGCAGTGAACAGTGTGAATGGTTGCCAACTCATCTTCGATCATGCTGGGAAGAATGAGAGGGAGAGACTTGGATACCCCATTGAGCTGATAAGTCAAGGGGTCCAGGTGGATGGTGTTTATGGAAAAAAAAAACTAGGAGGACTGGAAACCATTGACTCCATAGGTGAAGGTGGTGAAATAGGTGAGTGTGGAGGAGATTGGTCAAGGATTGGTTCAGGACAAAGGTCTACAGGGTCTTGAGTGGGGTCGTGATATCCCAGACCATACCGTTTCTTGGCGTCGTCATCGTTGAGCGGTTGGATAGGCTGATGGGAGCCCTGCTCATAGCGTCCAAAACCAAAACCCTTCCATGCACACCTATAAAGGTAAGTGTGTACAAAGGCGGGATTGCCAAGAAACGAGAAATCTGATGTGAAAGGTTGAGGTGAAGAAAGAGGATTACCGTCAGTAGGAGCTAGATTAAGCCCCCCATAGATGAGGTTGGTGCGGAGGTGAGGGGGACCATAAGGTATGATCATCCCGATCTGATGGTCGTAGCTGGGGCTGTGATGAAGGCGTCCATACTCTTGTGGAGTTTGGAACATGTCTAAAGCCAGCAAGCGATACTCTCCCAATGAAAGTCTTTGGAAGATGTCTTCCATGGGGTCTGTGGTTGTCGCTTGAAGGGGAGGTGTAAGGGCGACCGCCTGTTGCAAACTGGTTGAAGCTTCCGCGGATGGAGGCGGTGCCGGGGTTGATGGCTTGATAGGAATGACGACATCGTTTGGACGGTAGGTGGTGTTGCATGTTTTGAAGGGCGAAGGGTCAGCGGGAATGGTGTGGACTTGTCTGTCATGCTTAAACTTCACACAACGGTGCAGGGTGGAGGGGACACAGGCCATGGCACGGATGTAGGGTCGGCCCAGCAAGATGTTGTATTGGAACTCTCCTTCGATGATGTAGAAGAGCTCCGGGACTGTGCGTGGACCAACGCGAATATGAAGGATGACTGTGCCAATGGTCGTGGCAGTAGTGTCATTGAAAGAGCACAAGATCGCGTCAGTTTTGGAGACGCAATTCTTGGGAAGAGCCAACTGATCAAAGGCATGGGTGGAGATGATGTTGATGCTAGCGCCCCCATCGATCATAGCGCATTTAATGCGTGTCTGATCAATATAGGTAGTGATAAAGAGGGCGGCATCCTAATCTTCCGTGTTGGATGTGGGAATCTCAGAATCGCTGAATGTTATGGAGGCAACAGGGGCTAAGGAGTGGACAAGGGTAGCAAGTGGCTGGGGATCCTCGGGTTGGACCTCCGCTGCCTGCAGGGCTTGGATGAGGGCCTGACGATGTTGGGGCGAGGTTTGGATGAGATCGTAGAGGGACATCTTCACAGGCGTCTGGTGAAGCTATTTCAACATGGAGTCGTGGATTGGTCTGGAAGAGGAAGAAGAAGAGGAGGGTTGAGGCGCGCCAAGGATAGAAATCTTAGGCTTAGGCAGTTGAGGTGGATTGATAAAAGGGTAGGTCCAAGGAATGGTGACTTTTTCTTTTGCCTTGTCCTTTTGTGACCTAGTGGCGATGTGAATGGCATTGATTTCAAAGATGGGAGGTGAAGATGATGAAGGGGTTGTAACAGGTTGATGAGATGTGGATGGGTTTGAAGAGGTTGAAGGGTTATGAGAAGGAGTCGGGGGGCGGTCGAAAGTGTCCTCAAAGGGAAGAATGTCTTTCTCCAGATAACGGTGAATGACAGCCTTGAGGGCACAGCAAGTCTCGGTGTCATGTCCTGGTGTACGATGATATAAACAAATCTTCATGTCGTCGAACCAGGAAGGTTTAGACCCGAGAGGTTGAAAGGGCTTGATGGGTGGAAGAGTTATGCTAGAAGTTTGCAAAATTCGTTGCAAGATCAAAGAGTATGAGCCCACTAAAGGGTCCGTGCTCATCGATGTATGCAATGTCGGTGACTTTTGCTTGGGCAAAATTGGAGGGGGTTTTCGTACCACCTTCTGGGTTGATGGTGCGATGACAGGCGGAGACGGTACACTCTTCATGAGAGGTATCGCCCTTTTGGAAGAGGGTAGGCTAGCGGTAGGTAAAGGAAGCAAAGGAGGCAACCGGTTTTGATTAGAGGTTGAAGCGGGAAGGACTCTGGTTAAGGTTGAAGGATGCGGGCCCAAAATGGAAGGCAATGGTGATGGAAGAGGAGGCGTTCGCCTCTATGGTTTGGCAATCTTTTGTGATTTAGGTTGAAGACTATTATTAGTTGAAGTTTGGGTTAAGTCCACCTTCACTTGTGGATGAGTGAGGTTGGAGACGGGGCGAACGCCAAGTGTTTTGATAGGTTTAGGTGGAGTAGATGAGGGTTTTTGTTTTGATGAAGTTGATGAAGATGTAGACGGTTTGGAAGTGGAGATCTAATTTTTGTTGATAGTCTTAGGAGGTTCTGCCATGGAAGGATTAGCAGCATGAGATGAGAGGGCCCGGGCTTGTTGAAGAGCTGTGAGACGATCCCACAATCCCTGATGTTCCACATTCCTAGAAGGGAGAAGTTCGAGTCTCTCCACTAGTCGGGAAAATGGCTGAGAAGATGAGGGATGAGGTTTAGGCTCTTGAGAAGATGCCAATGGTTGTGGGAGTGAAGGTGAGATGGGTGTAGTCGTCTCGAGCCCAAAGCATGGTGAAGTCGTGACAAGTTCATGTTTGGTTGGAGACGGAGGAGAAATAGGTTCTTCCCTGGGTGGAGAAGAAACTGGTGAATGAAGCTCCTCAAGCGGGTAAAGGGCAGGGATGATAGTGCCCTCCACTTGTGGTTGAGGAGTAGGAAAGGTTGGGTCCTCCATGGGCATCAAGAAGGAAGATGGTGAAACTGGCGGTGCTGGTAAGGTCGAAGCGTCCTCCAAAATGAGAGAAGTTGAGGGAGAACTAGCCGGTGAAAGAGGTTCATCCACATGTGATGGACTAATGGATGAACTCACCTCTTGGGGTTGGTTAGAAATGAGGGGCGAGACCGTATTGACTATTCGAATATTATGTTCATGGGTATTATCAGTCAAGGTCTGGACGTTGTTTTGGGTTGGTGGATGATTGGGGAACGGTTGTTTGAAGATATCGATACCCTGATTAGGAGGGGCGTTAGGATTGTCGAGGATGAGGTCACCCTTTTCCAACATGTCTTGGACTATGTTTTTAAGGGTCTTACAGTTGCCTGTGTCATGACCTTTAACACGGTGGTAGTGGCAGAAGTCATTTTCCCTATACCACGCGGGGATGGCGCGTGAGGGATCAAATTGTGGTGGAGGTCAGATCTGAGGGAGATTGATGGCCCCTTGTTTGACGAGTTTTTCCAGCACAGACGCGTATGATTCTCCAAGTGGAGTAAACTGTCGCTGTATGTATCTCTACTGAAATTGGTGGGTGGCGCTCATAGATGTGGATGGTTCAAGTTGATTAGTTGAAGGAGAAGAGGAGGAAGATCTAACAACCACAACATTTGCTGAAGCTTTAGATTTAGGATTGGACGAGGAGGGCTTAGAAGAAGGGTCATTGGTTTTGGAGTTGGGATTCTTACTCCGCAACTTGACTTTATTCTCCTCGACAGCACGTAACTCAAGTTTACGAGCCATCGTGAAGGCTTCGTCAAAAGTGCGGAAGGTTTGAACCCTCAAGGTAGAAGAAATATGTCTAGCACAGGCTTGAGAGAAAAATTCAATAAGCTCAGGCTGAGGTAAGGAAAATGAAATTTGATTGATAAGGCCCCTCCACCGAGCGATGAAATCAACAATAGATTCATCCTCGAACTGGCGAATAGAATAGAGGTCTGTGATGGAGACCTTCTTGGTGATATTGATGGAGAAATGATCGAGGAAGAGCTGGGCCAGCTGAGTGAATGTGAGGATGGAATGGCTGGGAAGAGAGCTATACCAGTCAAGTGCAGCACCCGAGAGAGACATGGGAAACGTGCGTAAGAGTAACGCATCGTCATGGGCGATAAGGTAACAGGCGTGTCTGAATGCCCGTAAATGTTGTTGTGGGTCTTCCTTGCTCTGGAAATGAGAAAAATTAGGATGTTCCCACTGGCTGGGATATGGTCTGATGGGGACAGAACGATGGATGGGCTCATTACAGATTTGTTCATACAAGAGAGTGTTGCGTGAGCTGGTAACAGAGGTCTCTAGGTTGGACATTTTATCCATTAGCATCTTGATAATATCTACTGACGGATTGGCGGGTGGAGCACCTCCTAGATTGTAAGGCACTTGAAAGAGGCTGGAAGAGGTATACGACGTAGTCAATTGTACCAATAAGGGCGCAACGTACGGATGACTAGTCGTAGGGACAGAAGAAGTGACTAAGGATGGTTGGATGGAAGGCATGGCTAGGTTTGATGTTATCATGGGAGGTTGGCTAGAGGTAACATGGGCCAATGGATGGGTAGCCACCCTAGTGTTGATAGGAGTAAGGGTGGGAAGAATAGAGACGACCAGGTTTTGAAAGGGGGTAGAAAGTGGTTGAGTGGACTGAGATTGATTGGGGGCCTAAATCTCAGTGACAGTGGGCCCAATGACGGAAGGAGAGGCCACACTTGGATGGTTGGAAAAAGGTTGGTCATTGGTTGAGGCAACAGCCTGGGTGTCTAAGGGTTGGACTATGGACGTTGTTGATACGACAGCAGTCTTGAGGAGAGAAGTCGACATTCCATAAATTGGATTGCCCAAGGGGTCTCGCGTTCGGCTATTCGCGAGATAGTGTTGCAAGGCTTTGGTATTGAGGTCCAAGAATCACGCAAAATCTTGGTCCCCTTTTGGGATAATAGGCGTTTGGGTCGGAGATGGTCTGGTAGGAGTTCTTTCAGTTTTCGAGTTGAACTCCATTATAGGGCTGGTTGTAGGCGGGGTAGATGGAAGAGGATGATGCCTCACGTGATCGACTAGAGCCTTGGCTTGGCCACGAGTCAGAACCATTCAAGGCAAGGAAGAACGTCCTCACAAGCTCAAACAAGTAGATAAAAACCAAAAAGATGAAGACACAAGTAGATCCTAAAACCCTAGAAGTAAATTATTAGGATTATAGTGGCTTATGCCTTAGAATGTGTGTAGAGAAAGATTGGCTTTGTGAGTCGGGTCCTAGAAGAAGCAGTCTATGGATGGTTTCGGGTTTTGTTATGGTGCTCAAGAAATCTGTGTTAGCTTCCGTACAGGCCTGGTGCTAAGGAGCAAGCTCCCCTCACTTCATGATTCCAGTGGTTATCTGGTTTTGCTTAGCCAAAATATACTTCCACTAGAGTTTATCCTCCGCCAGAGAACGGGGTGGGCTTCCCCCTTGGTGATGAAATCCAAGTAGGGTCACCGGGATGGGTAAGGTATCCACTGGGGGATGAAATCCCAGTCGGGCCTTGTCTCAGGTAAGTTAAAATGTTTATTTTGTGCAGGTGGTTTGGTCGTGTAACATCAAGTGATCTAGATTAATTCAATATGTGGTTTAATTACTATGTGTGGTCTAAAAGATGCAGGCAATCAGAAATGAATGCAAAGTGTTTTAATGCCCAAGTCAAAATGTTTGTTCGTATGAAGACGAATGGAGAAAGAGTCGAAGAATATGAGTTTTAGCTAGTCTAGAAGTGCAAGAAAGAAAGAAATGTTCATTTTAGTCCTGCTTATGATGTCGTTTAAGAAGAGACGAAAGGAGGCAAAAAGGAAGGAACCTAATGCACCTAAATGAATGAAAGAAAGAAAGAACCCAAGGAGGACCTAGGGTCCCACCGGGCGTGCCAGAATGTTTCTATGCAAAATTGCTTTCTACATTCAAAGAAGAAATAAGAAACTAAAGAAATGGACAAGGCTAGAAGTACCTGATAAAGTCATGCGCACTGAAATCAGACGTTGGAAGATTCTCCTCTTTGGCTGTGGAGGAATGACACCTGTGAAGAAAAGGCTAAAACACGAAAAAATGTTAGTCAAAGATATGGTGGGCTGTCAGGCGAACGCCCGATCCCGGAAGTACGAAGACTTCCTAGAAGGATATCAACCCACTGATAAAAAAGTAGAATATTGGACGAAAGTAGATAATAAAAGATAAAATGATAGAAATAAATGACAGAAAATAAAGTGCGTACCTGATATGTAGCACTATTCTGCACAGTCACCAGCGTCGGTCTCTGTGGTGCCAGCGTCGGTTATGGAAGGTGCCGGCGTCGGTCTAGGTGCTATCGTCAGTCGGGGTAGTGACCGGCGTCGGTAGGGGCAGGTTCTGGACGAGTTGCAAAAGGCCTGGGAGAGTCGGGACAGGTTCTTGACAGGGTCAGGACAAGGTTTAGATAGAGTCGGGACAGGGTCTGATAAGGTCAGGGCAGGGTTTGGACAGAGTCTAGGGGTTTTAGTCGAGTTTAGACAGAGTTATGGATGTGGATAGTGGGCAGGGATGTAAAGGAGAGATGCAGAACTCAGGTCTGTGGTTTGAAGATTCGGGATGACAGAAATAATGAACAAAGAATAACCAAGAAGAAATAAAACAAATAGAGTAAATACTTACCTGCCAGAAGACGTGATGAAAGCCATAGTTGAAGTTGTCTGTGCAGTGCCGGATTGAAACGAATGCAGATTGATTGATGCCGGAGTTGGTTGATTGTGAGAGTGTTGATTGCCAGGGTCTGTGGATGTCGGGATTCACAGGTCGATTGAATGATTGATCGGGTTCGATTCATTAGCCTTTCGAATGGTTGGCGGAGGCTGATGAAAGCAAGGGACGGTTCGAGAGACGGTTCGACAACCATTTTGGGAAACCGATCGGGAACCGAATGGTAACTGATAACGGATAACGGCAAGGTGACCGACGTCGGCAGGATTGCCGACGTCGGCCGATAAGTGACCGACATCAGCAACATCGACCGGGTAAAGACCGTCGTCGGCAGATGCACAATGGGGATAGAGTCTAGCTTTAGCTCTGTGCTCATTTTTACATGCTGCCAGGGTCAAGGTTGGTGGAACAAGTGATCGACAAGGGTTAAATAGGCGAAGAAGAATAAGACAGGGAATGACCAGGGGAGTTGACACGATTTCGGTGTCTACAGAAACATAATTTAAAAACTTAAAATACCAAATGGTTATATTTTTACCATAAAAATTAGGAAAATCAATCTTTGACCATGTGGTATTCTCCTAGAATTGGAGATGTGTTCATAATTATTACTGAACTAGTTCTTAGATCTAGGAGACTTAGTTTTTAGAGAGTGGCCATCATGGTTATCTATTAGGAGTTGACACAAAATATTTTGGATAATATTTCATCACATATGGCATGCATTTATACTATAAGGTTATCAAGTTATGTCTTGATGTCCCTTTATCATGTTAATACCACCATACTAGGGGTTACAAGGTTTTTTTAAAGTGTTATTATAGTTATATAATAAATTAATTTGGTTGATAAGATGATTATAGGTTCTTGAACTTTGAAAAATATTACAATTTTTTTTTAGTTAATTAATGATGGACATAATACACTTTTTCAAGATAACATTTGATGTTGGATTCAAAAATAGTTGTAAATGTTATGATTACTATGGTTACTATATTTAGAAATAATTCCATTATATATCTATGAATCAAAAATATCTATGTATGTGATAGGTAAGGTTACAATAAGGATTTTTTAGTTTTTGATCTTACAAATATACTTATCTCATTCATAAATAATGTCAAAACAATATATTTGAGATCTATTTATGGATTATTAAATATTTCCATAGACCATTATCCTATCTCCAAAGTAAAGAATGAATAACTTTTTGGACATAACCACTTATCATTGCATCACATTATAAAAATGTTAGAAGGATTCTCATAGTGATATAAATACCTTAAAAACTTCCTATATACCAAAAGATATGTGGAAACTAAAATCTATATACAATGTTATCTAAGGCCTAGGTGTTGGGGGGCCACCCCTCACTTTATTGATAGTAATTAGTCATCCTTTACAATAAAGAATTTTTTTTGTAAGTTTTAAAATTTATAGAACATCATTTCTAAGCTAAAAATTAAAAAACTACATGTAAGAAAATAATGGGTATATTTGTATTTTAAAACATAGCTCTACCATTTATGTTACCACTTTATGATCAACAACATCATTATTGGGTGATGTGAGAGCATAAATTGGATTTTGAATGCATTTTTTAATCCAAAATCTCTCAAAAATTACAATGATTTGTTCCCATCCCATTCTTAGTCCACCCCTTAATGTGTATACTCATGTATATTAATGTATCAATAATACATTGTAGGATAAAGTGTCAGTCAATGATGACATAAAAAATAAAATGTGTATACATATTCCCCACATAAATATTATAATGTTTCACAATTGTGTAACATGTGATGGTGATTTTGTAAATAAACATGGTCCACACCATGGTTCCTAGGACTGAAGTCCTTATTAGACAGCCATGCTATGGCTATGCAAAATGAATGCATAGTTTAATATTGAGATGGAAAAAACAAAACACATTCAATAGAGCATAATTATTTACTTTTAGGATTTATAACCTATATTCATTAGAAAATAATAGGGAAAATAATATAGAGTACAATTTCAATAGTGCATGTATATCCAGTAGATGCACAGAGTAAGATAATGATGTTACGATTGTGTGTAATGGAAGAGATTTAAATAAAATAATAGATTAAGCATGGACTAAGAATTGATTAATCATACTTGAACCTAATTCACATGTTACATATTTATAGTGTATAGTACAAGAGTAGTCTTAACTATTGATCAATTATGAAGGAAGATATATGTGGCACTCCAATCTTGTTAGGCATGGTAGTTGGAAAAGGTTAGAATAATTAATTAATGTACATGTTGTCAACCATTAGAATTTGAATCCATTATATCCTTTTGGTGGTAAGGGTAGATGGAAAACTTGTAACATGTGGTCAAATCATGTTGATGCATGGATGTGTTATGGGGCCTAATAATTCAATGGTTCATGAGTGGATGTTAGTTACCCATGTAGTAATGTTAGGTGCGTAGAGAGTAGGAGTAAAAAAATATAAAAGTGTGAGGTGAATGAAGCTACAAGATATGATGGGAATAAAATTAGGTGATTATGAATATGACTTGGAATGAAATTTTGGGGTGCTTAAGTAGTTTGATGTATGGTGGTTGGTAAGAAGGTACAATAATTGGCAAAAAACTATGAGGCATGCAAAACAAAGAGCTATGGTGTTGGGCTGAAAAATATTTAATGTACAATGAAGAGTGTGTTGTAATCAATGTGTAGACATTGAAGATATGTCATAGGACTTGTGTGTTTGGCTTAGAGTTAGCTTTAGGTAAGGAGTACATAAGTTTGGGTGATAATTTCAGGCTCTATGTAATATATCAAACAAGATGTAAGATCAATTATATAGGGAAAATTCATAGATCATTTTCCCTTTATTGTAGAGTAGTGATCTCCATTAGATCAGTACATAATTGGGGGAAATACACCTAAAGTTTCTCTAAAGTGTAGCACTTGTCTTGATCAACATATTTACCAACCTTGACTATTCTAAAAATTATGTGTGCCATGATAGGTGCATGTGTTTCACACTTCAATGATCTAGTCCTTTTCTATGGGGTGAAAGTGTTTGGGATCCATATCAAAATGATGTTGTGTTAATGTTGGCTCAAAAAGTGGCAAAATGTAAGGATTGAGAAGCTCCAAATTGAAGATCATGTACATGACCAAGTACTGAAATAGATTAATAATGAGGTTGTTCTCACCAGCTACATAAAAATGGTGTAAGGACTATATCACAAAGGCATGATTTTCTAATGTGGACATTTAAAGTTCTCTCTCTGAAGTTGAAAGTAGACTTTATCTCCAACTCAAAATTTATGAGGTGTGAGATGTGCATCATGGTCTCCTTGTAATTGGCTTGGGTGTAAGGTAGAATATACTAAACATGCTAGTGAAAAAACTATGTGGCACATAAAATTTTCATCTTTGTCTACTTCCCATTTTGGTGTGTGGGACTCAATACCTAATGGGGCATGATAGGAGCTATCTAGACGTGTCAAAGGTTGGAACCCAAGACATGTATTGAAAGGACTATATCTAGTAGATATAAGAAGATCCATATTTTAGTAATGTTAGATGTAAAATATGTTATCATCCCAATTGAAAGCATGTGCATAATTGTACATTTGCATAAGATGAACAAGTGTGTGATTGATCACTTTGGTTTGAACATCTATTTAAGGATGAAAAAATATCAATAGATCTAATTATGTACCCATAAAATCCCATAATTCTTACCATAAATGACTCATAAAGTATGGGTCATGGTTTGAGATGATAGATTTTGGTATCCCAAAATGAACCCAAACATGGTTGAAGAATTCCTATGTAGTTTTAGCTAAATCAATGTATTTATTGCATGTGACCATGATAGCCATCTTGGATAACTGATCCACTACAAAGAACATAGTGTCATGTTATCATGTTTTCATGGGTATCCTAATCATGAAATCCATACTGATATATTCCCATGACCTAGATGGAGCTAGTAGAGGTATGTAGAGTCTTAACTTCATGTTTGTTGGCTTGGTGATGAAACAAGGAATTTAAGACTTGATGTGGTGCTACATGTCTATACACGTGTGGTTAGTAGAATTTTGAGTAAAATTTAACTACAGTATTTGTCATGTTAAAGTGTCCTAAGGTCTTGTCATAGTGTGCCTTCCAAATGAGTTATTAGCAAGGTGCATCAGAGGGAACACAGAGATGTCTAAACTTATAGAGAAGCTAGTTAGACAAGTAGAACACTAGCACTTGTTTTCATTGTATAAAACTAGCATAAGTTACTTTAAAGTCTTGATCATATTAGTATAAGGGTACCTATCCTATGAAGTTATGGTCATGCATGTCCAACATTATGATGATTACATGAAATAGTGATTAGTTAAGGTAATCTACATCTTTTTTCCTTCCCTTTCTTGTACTTGATCACAAGATGGAACTATTAAATATAAGCCATCCATTTGATGTGGCATGTATTTTCCAACTTGTTATTCAACTATAGTAACTGAATTAGTTTATGATTTGAATGAATACTATCTCCATTTTGAGAATGTATTGTTGACATTCCTTAATTGAATGTGCAATAGTATACATTTCCTTCTCATAGGTGGAGTACCTTTAGACTATGTCATTGAATGTCTATAAATGGTATTCAACCAGATTTCCATACTATATGAGCACTACACTAAGTGTGTAGTTAGATGTATCAGTGTGATTTTGAATTTTTGTGTAATGTTTAGCATTATGATAATATGCATTGTATAGAGGTGTTGCTTGAGTGCCTCAAAAATGCATTATTATGCATGAATTAAATTAAACATGGATTTGACAAACATTATCTATCTTATGAATCTATGGTCATGAATGTCCAACATTATGATGATTACATGAACCGGTAATCGGTTAAAGTAATATACATATTTTTTTTTCTTTCCTTTCTTGTACTTGATGACAAGATGGAACCACTAAAGATAAGACATATATTTCATGTGGAATGCATTTTATAACTTTTTATGTGATGATAGTAACTGAAGTGATTTATTATTTGAATGAATAACTATCTCCTTCTTGAGAATTTAAATAATGTATCCCAAGTATTGGATTTATGTTGTGACAAATATAGACTTTACTAAGCTGGATTACAACTTATGCTAGTTCAAAGTGCCTAACACATGTGAGATGTGATATATGTTCTCCTCCAAAGTACTATTAAATATAAATATGTCATCCAATTAGATGATAACAAAGGAGTTTAGGACATGCCTAAGTAAAACATCCATCAATCTCATGAATGTGTCTAGTGTATTGGTGAGATTGAAAGGCATGGCCAACCATTCATAAAATCCTTCCCATGTCTTGTAATTTTTCTTTCAGGTGTCTTTAGTATGAATTGGAACTTAATGGTAATCATAATTTAATTATATATTCATGAAGTATTGAGCACCTCAAAGTTGGTCCATAAGTTTGTTAATACATAGTAATGGGTACTAGTTCTTCACTATGATTTTGTTGAGCACATAATAGTATATGCAAAGTCACTAAGATGCATATTTTTGTGGTGTCAAGACTATTGGGCTTGTACAAGGTGAAATCTAGGCTCGATCTTGCCTTGATTGATTATCCCGTATATCTAGCACTAGACTTTATCATTCTCCCAAACTAATCTATGATATTAGGGGATATTTAAAAGAAAGGATCTAGGGACCAAATAAATGTAGTGTTTTATTGTGAAATGTGTTATAAGGCCTTAAATTTATATAATTTATCATTCTCCCAAACTAATCTATGATATTAGGGGCTATTTAAAAGAAAGGATCTAGGGACCAAATAAATGTGTTGTGTTATTGTGAAATGTGTTATAAGGCCTTAAATTTATATAAATACTTCACTTTTTTGCTTTAATAAGTTGTCAAGCTATTACTATTATGATGGGGTGTGAGCATTACATATTACTAGGATGTGCTTTGTTATTTTACAAATACACAAGTGTATCAGGGTGAACCATGATTAATATGATCTTTTTTCCATGAAATATGAGCTTGTGACATTACTTGGAAGAGACTAAGGTGACTTTAATTGAAGGAAATAACTCAAAGAATTTGTATAAGTAATATTATGTGCAGATAACCCATTATTATGGCTTGACATGATATGTAACTTCACAATCAAATAAATATAGTCTTCCTATTAAAATGTCATATAAATCATAAGGTTAATGTCAAAAGTGATGTTGTCCTCCATGGATTAAGTTTATATTAAAAAAGTGTGTTATCACTGAACTGGTATATTGTTTCCCTACTTTAACCACCCAAGTGAATAAAGATTTAGATGCATAGTTGAGGTAAGACTAAAGTGTTGTATGTGGATTACATAATTATGTTCTTATAGATATCATTATCGATGATGAAATGGATAGGTTGATCCTTCACCGAAAACTTGGTATGGAAGAGATGTTCATATTCCTTAGATATGTTGATCACAATGGAGCTCGTTCTTAAATAAGAGGCATATGCATTAGTGTTGTCCATCGGTAAGGGTCGTGATTTAGATCTTGTGAAAAGGGACTATTTCTTATGTAATTAAAATATTTCATGGGTTTTTGAGTAATGTTGATGGAAAAACTTGTCACCATACTTCTTCTTTCCTTTTTCTAAATTATAAGTTGTTGGATCCTTTGAGTGTTATGTAGTCTTCTATGGTTACACTCTCTTATTTGAAAAGTGTTATTGCTTATATGTAAGGGGTTATGATGTGGAATTGTGTGATGGTATAACCTTATGAAATATGTTGGATGAAGAGGTGGCATTTTGATTCATATTTTCATTAGATTTGATCTTGGTGTCATTATGATATTCATGTCCTAATGTGTCATAAGTCATTATCTCCATCTTCATATGAAGATAAGGTGAGAGTCTACTAATGTAATTCAACACCTTATGTTTTTTGATCAAGTTATAATATAAGTGCATAAATAAGTCATGGAAAATATTGGTTTAGTCTTTGAAAAACTTATCATTATTCTAGCATAATTATCATAGCTTGATGTATTCATATTCAAGGTTCCATAGAGGGTAGTATTACTCTCTTACCACATCGAAAAATGTTTTCTAAGATTATATTATAACACACTCTTATGCACTACGCACTAAATTTTTCCCTCTAGTGAATGACCATAATGGACATATTCAATACTATAAAGGTGATCCTCATCATAAGTGAAGGAATTGATAGATAAGTACACTTCTAGTTGTCAAATCTAAGCATCCTATTCTTTGGCATAAATTTTTCCTTTAGATAGAGGAATGTCAAGATTAACTTGTACTTTGAAAGGGGTTTATTATTGAAACCATTATGAAACATGATATTAAGATGAAGAGTAGGATTTTGGGTTGATTTATATCATTAAATCATGAAATTAACAAAAATATTCAGTGCATTACACCTTTGAAGCATTAGTGATGAGCCTTTGGATCTCAAGGGATACTTCATGACGATTATGGGCATCATTAATGTTGATTTTGCCACCATATTATAATGGAATATGTGAAATATAATTGACTAATAAACCTTCTCTCTTATTTCACTCTTGTAGTTATATGCATAAAAAATGTAATGCAACATAGCTCTGAACTAATTAATTTATGTCATGGGGCCCAAGACTAAGGTGTATAAGGGATAAATAAACTATGTATATGTAGAGTGAAATCATAATGTAATATTAAAATGGAACATAAAATTAAATTTTAATGGAGTGGAAGTCTTTACTTACAGGGAATGAAACTTCTATTCATTAGAAAATATTATGGAAAAGAATACAAAGTATAATGTTAATAGTGTGTGTATATCAAGTACATGCATAGAATAAGCTAGTGATGTTATGACCATGTGTAATGTCATAAATTTATATTCAATAATGTATTAATAATTTTAATAAGCACCAATTAATCATATCTTAACTAGAAACATATGTGACATATTTACAGTGTAGAATACAAGAATAATCAGAATTGTTGTTCAGTTGCCAAGTAAGGTATTCATGGTGCTCTGATCCTATCAAGCATGGTAGTTGGTAATGGTTAGTGTTATCATCCAATTTTTAATCCTTGGAGAATTTGTTAAAGCCTACTCCAAATTGACTACAACATGGGATTACCCCTAGGCCTATGGGTTGCCTATAGTAGGGTAAACCTATAGATTGAAGGACTAGCTCCCTTGATATGTTCATTTGAGCTCATCACCTATAATAATATATTGATTTGGGTTAAAAATGAACAAAGATAAAATGAAAGAAATATAATTTAATGAGGTGATGCACTAGTTTAATATCCATAAGACCACCATATTCTTGCACTATGAAATATGACTAACAAAACTAGCTTGAACATTCAAGGTTTCCCTAACATAAGTATTTCAAACATGAAGGTGATATGACATGCACTTCTTCAAGTTAGATGAATAAAAGGTCTGATTGTTGACACTAATTCTTTCCTTTAAACTTATGTATAGACAAAAACACTAACTACACTTAATGTGACCTTTTATAGAGCAGATTATCTGCATAAAACATGAAAGAGTAAGGTGAACACAAGGATAGATGATTATCACTTACCACTCAAATATGAAATAATTCACACACTTCGAAAAGAATTTGTGAAATAAAAACCATCTTGAAATCTTTATTAATAGGTAATAATAGTACATAAACCATTAAGTCTTTGCCATACCATGTTTGGATTCTACAAACTTATAACAAAGTGGATGCTTGTATAGATAATTGTGAGAGAGAGAGAGAGAGAGAGAGAGAGAGAGAGAGAGAGAGAGAGAGAGAGAGAGAGAGAGAGAGAGAGAGAGAGAGAGAGAGAGAGAGAGAGAGAGAGAGAGAGAGAATAATAGGAGAATATTGATAAGTTTATCCATTAGTTACACGAGAAAGGGAGTTATGAGATAGTCCTAATAGACCTCCAAGGCCATGTGTCTCACTCCTAAAGATGCTCTGACCCTCCAAGTGGTGTAGGGGTTATAAATTGGCTTGAAACCATGAAAAATGGGGGATTAAGGGTATGAAAAAAATATGTGGATGTAAAAATTAATTTAACATGTCAAAATATGTCTCATTCTTTCAAGATAGTTTCTGAGGTGTACAGGCCTAATATGGTAGTCTATCCTAAAGAGGGATTCAGGGTATGAAAAAAAGATGTGGATCTAACCAATAATGTACTATGTCAAAATAATTAATTTGAAAAGTTTTTGAGTTATTTTTTATGGTTATAAAATTCCATATGGATCCAAGAATATCAAGTTTCAATGTCAAGAGAGCAGGCCTAATGAAGTAGGTCTCCATGAGACCTAAAGGGTGAGTAAGACCAATTTTGGTCATTGAGACAAAATGTAATAAGTGAATGAAGATGAAATTAAGGTAATATATCTTATGTAAACATGTTTTTTATGTTATTTTTGCATGACATGTAGGTGATCAATCATGAGAGAGATCAAATACTATTTGAGTACAGACATGCCTAATGAGATAGTGAGCTGGAAGGAATGTTTCATGAAGTAGCTAAATCTATAATGTGTTTTTCATCTCAAAAGAGGTTAATTGGGATCTATTTAAAGTGTATTTGAAATATTATTGGTATCTATATAAATTTAAGGTATTCTGATGTATCATTTTCTACATATTACAAGACATACCTAATGTAATTAGGTCTCTATGAGTCCTAAATAAGGAATGTAAACTATTGAGTTTTGACCGACCTAAGATTTTTATTGATTTTTTTAATGTGTAATAAAGCCTATTATGTGGTAAATCTAAGTGTACAATTATGTGTGGTTGACCAAGGTCTGTATGATCATGAGGCTTGTATAAAATCAAGGCCTAACAGGCCTAATTTAAGTAAGGTAAGAGGATGTGAAATTAAAGTAAATAGCACATTAAAGATTTAAAAACAGGTATTTTATACCATAAGAGGGGTGTAGATAAATTTTAATGAAGATATAATATGGGTACTATACATGAATATCAAGGTCATATGACCTAATCTTTCCTAAAAAGATCTAGTTGAGTGAAAAGGCCTAGAAGGAAGTTTGAGAGGGATAAGAGTGTGAAGAGATGAAGAGGTGGTAATCATTTATTAGTTGAGAAACATGGTGTTCTTAATTTTATCAAATAAATCAGGTGGATGTGTTTGTGTTGAGTCATATATGGGGTTTGTGCCTCCTTTCAAGTTGGCACTTTCTAAAGAATAATTAAGTAAATGGTTGACTAGTTCGGGTTGGTGATCCATGTAGAGTTGGTGCTTCACTCAGGATTGGTTTTTGTCTTATAGGACTATAGTCCATTTGTAGAGATTAGTGGTTTTTTCCCCTTGAGGGTTTCCCACATATGTAATGTGCTATCTTTTTTCATGATCTCTTATGGTTGCATATGATTTGATAGATGTTGATGTTTGTATTAATGGTTCATGTATGCTCAAGTGAAATTGAATGAATGTTTTGAAGACACTGATTTAACCCCCCCTCTCAATGATTGTGATTCAGAAAAAATACTACTATAATAATAAATTAACATGATCACAATGTAAATAATATATAATACAACTAACTCATAGCAATGCAATCATGACATCAAAATAACATACAACCATCACATAATAACATATAAATTAAAACTTAGTTAATAATAATCAAATAATTTTACCAATCATAAAACTTCAAAGATATTTAAGTAAAATTTCTTAATTATAAATCAAGATGTAACATCCTTCCCCCTTAAATATTGTCATCATCTTGATGAAACTTATTCAAACATTAGTTATTAATTAAAATATATATTCAATAGAAAAGTAACATAGTATGATGCATCAAATCAAACAAAAAAATATGAGAATCACTTGTAGAACTCATCATAGTCCTCCCAAGTAGAACTATCCTTAGATTATTAGTCCCACAAGACCTTTCACTCTAACATCTCTCTATTATGCAAACAAGGTTTTAAATTAGAAATTAATTTGATTGATTCTACCATGACCACCCTAGGATCTAAAACCTGAAAAGCATTCCAATCTAACACATGTGATGGATCATCTATATAATTTTTAAGATAAGATACATGGAAGAAATTATGCAATAGAGCTATGTATGGTGGCAATTAAATCCTATCTACTATAAGATTTACCACTTTCAAAACCCATAAAGGTCCCACATATCTTAGTAAAAATTTTATTGACTTTCAAAATTTAATCAAGCTCTTTTATAGCTTAAATCATAAGAAAATTTTATCACCTATTGAAAATTACCTATCTATTCTCTTTAAATTAGCATAAATATTTTACCTATCATTAGCCTTAGCCAATCTCTACCTGATTGATTTGACTCGATCTTCCATTTTTAGGATCATCATAGGTCTAAAGACTACCCTATCTTCCAACCTATCTTAACTGACTAGTGTCATGCACCTTCTTCCATACAATGCTTCAAATGGTGCCATATTCAAAGTTAATTGGTAGGAGTTATTTTAATAAAACTCAGCCAATAGAACATAATCTTCCCACTTGTATTGATGATCCATACAATACATAAGAATAAGATCCTCTAACACCTAATTAACTCACTCAGTCTAACCATCGCTCTCTATGTGAAATGGATTGCTAAAGTTTAATTTCATACCCAAAGCTAAATTTAGAGTTACCCAAAATTTAACATTCATCTTTAGATCATGATTTGAAATGATCTTCTCTAGGAATCCATGCAATCGATATACTTCCTTTATAAATCTTTTCGTAAGAGTGGATGCATCATCTATAAAATTTCTTGGTATAAAATGAGATACCTTGGTTAGTTTGTCAATTAATACCAAGATCATGTCATGCCTATTTTGTAACAATGGTAAACCTTGGATAAAATCCATACTGATCACTTGCCACTTCCATTCTCGTATACCATGTAGATATAGCAATCTAGCAAGATTCACATGTTCATCTTTCACTTGATAAAATTTTAGACATCATGACATAAATTATGATGCATCTTTATTGATTATCTTCCATAAATTAAGTGGTATAAGATCTGACATGACCTTGGTTACTCCAAGATGTCTTAAATATGTGGCATTATATAGTTCCTTTAGAACTATGATCTTCATATTCTCCCTATCTGATATATACATCATTCCATTATATCATAAAATACCATCATTCTCTAATATAAATATATTATACCTAATATTTTGAGAATTATTAGACACTAACTGCTTGACCTAATCATAAAATTCATCTCCTAGTGAGAATTCAATCTCTCAATCCCAGAAATTACTCTTGATAGTAGCCATGGCTGCTATATACCTCCTATGAATTAGGTAATCAACTACTCTATTTTCCTTTCCTTTGATATAATTGATATAAAATCATAGTTAGATAATAAATATATCTAGCATCTATAATGAACATTCATATTTAGTTGGTTAAAGATGAACTTGAGTCCTAATTTATCAGTCTTAAGCTTAAACAAATTTCCCAATAGATAATGCATCCAAACTAGGAAGAAAGGCATAATTGTTTCAATTTCTAGGTCATGAGGGGAATATTTCACCTTATAAGACTTCAACTTTCTCAATTCATAATCTACCAATACACCATCTTGCACAAGTAATCCTCGTAGTCTATCCCCAGATGCATCTGTGATCACCAAAAATTGAACATTGGGTTCGGGAACTCATAGTAATAGTGTTAAAATAAGCCTCTTTTTCAATTCATAAAAATCTAATTCATACTTTTTTGACCAAATAAAACATTTATTGTTTCATTACATATAAGTAATCAAATTTGCTATTTCAGAAAAAATCAAAATGAACGTCCTATAATAGCCCACTAGTCTCATGAAACTTCTTACCTCATGAACATTTTTTGGTGTTAGCCATTCCATAATGGCTCTTACCTTTGCTATATCTACTAAAATACCATTCATATAGATAATATGTCCTAAATATTGTACTATCTCTTGTAAAAATGTGCACTTGGACAAATTTCCATACAAATTATGCTTTTAAAACTGTTGCAGAACTAGTTCTTGATGTTGAAGATGATCCTATTAATTATTAGATTATATAAGAATGTCATCAAGAAAGACCAAAACAAAATAATATAAATAATATTTGAACACACTATTCATGAGATTCATGAATGCTATCGAAGTATCTTTCCACCCAAATGGTAACACTATGAACTCATAGTGTCCATAGCGAGTTCTAAATGTTGTCTTAGGAATGCCCTTATCCATTATCCTCAATTGATGGTATCCTTCTCTAAGATCAATATTATTAAATAACATTTACACTCACATCTAATCAAAAATATAATCTATATGAGATATAAGATACCTATTTTTGATAGTTTCCTTATTCAACATTCTATAGTCTATGTAAAGTCAAAGATTACCATCTTTATTAATAAATAAAACTAGTGCACCATATGGTGACACACATGGCCTAATAAATCCCCTTTAAAATGATTCCTAGATTTGAGACTTTAATACAACCAATTTAATAGTTCACATCCTATATGTTTCCTTAGACTGTAATTCTAATCCAGGTATGATATCGATAGAGAAAATAAATTCTCGTTTAGGAAGCAATCCTAAAATTGCTCTAGAAACACATCATTAAAATTCCTAAGGAATGGATAATATTCAAGGTATGGTTCATTCAATTCCTCCATTTCATTTATCTTGACAATAAATTCTTAATATCCTTTTACTTGAGCCTTTTTGAGTTGCATTATAGAAATTTGCCTAAGCCTAAACTCCTTTTTCTCACCTTGAATTTATGTCTAATTTTAAAAATCATCCAAATAGTCAGCCTTTTTTAGATAGTAGTCAACTTTTTCCTTGATTTTCAATCTAGTTGATTCCTAGGATCACATCATATGACCCTAGTGGTGTTATATATAGATCCACTATTATTTTGAATTTGAGTAACCTAATCTCTACATCTAAAAACTTATCAACTTTGACTTTTGAGTCATTCCCATATTATACCAACCATGCATTTTCCATTACTTGATCTTTTTTAGATAAATTATTTATAATTTTTGGAGTTATAAAACATTATGTATCCCTTGTATGTATCAAAATAGAAACTAGATGTTTAAACAAAACACCTGATAGTTCTATTGGTGAAGCTTGGAATTCAACTTATTAATTATCAACTACTGCATGAATATGCTACTAAAAAATTCCATGCTAAAGAATAAAATCTTTGTTCTTTCACTTATCATGGGTACATTCATGAGCATACTGGTCACCACGATAAATGAGGAAACCTCGACATGATCCCTTCCTATCAGACTATTGGTTTACCTTGGAACTGCCCTTGAAACCATTGCCCAATTTTTTATTGCCTAAAACATTATTAAATCTAACATTCTAGTTTTTGAACTAAATCCTAGAATATCCAATCCTCTACATCCAATTCTTATTTTTTAATGCCATTTCTAACTTTCAAACTTTTTCTTAAAATTGTCCTTGGCCTAAAGAAGAGATTTCAAGTTTTGTTGTTACTTGAATTCCTTCTCAAATACTTGATATATGGTATATGGTCCATAGACATACACCTCTCCACCAATCTGAGGTTTCAATCCCATGATAAAATTCATTATTATGAATCTCTCATGTACCTGGTACTTAGGTATATACTTCAAAATTTTAGTGAACTGTTCTTAGTACACATTCACCAATAAGTCTCCTTACTTTATATTCTATAAATATGTAATATTTTGGTCAACGTATAGTTTTGGAAGCCACTATGATCTAAAAAATATCAAAAATTGCTTCCAAGTAGTGGTGGTCGAGTTAAGATTCATTTTTAACTGCTTGTTGTCCTACCACATGGATACTTTAATAACCAACTGATATAATTCCCAAAATAATTTAGTGACCTCATAGTAGTTTCAAACCTCAAAATACTTCTCCATATTAGTCAACCATGCTTCAGCTCCATCACCTAAAATAATTCCATTGAACTTAGGTGGACTCACCTTTTTCATATCTCTATCCAATTTTTGTAGCTATATGTGCTCTCACGTCCCAATGGTTTTCCTACTTATTAGGATGTTATTTAGGTACATCATAGTTAATTCCTCTTCATGGCCATAAAATTCCTATCTTAGGGTTTAAATTTGGTTCCTATTTTAATTCATG
>JARHVA010004339.1:1265000-1295000 GCA_037957365.1 Torreya grandis
ATCTGGTAATCTATATAAATACATGTGATATTACCTATTGTGTCATGCCCTATGTGCAAAATTGGAGATTAAAATAATGTGTTTTTCACTATGCCTATAATCTACTATCTGGTCTTATAACTATGTCATGTTGTATGAAGTTGTATGTGTGAGATGTGTAGTAATGTATATACCCCCAAATCTGGTATATGAGTCTAAATCTATATCAAAGTCACTGTGAATCCATATAAGTTGAACCACTATATCTGAATAGTCTATGCATCTATAAACTAAAGATGTAGCCCTCTAAATGTCTTGATTAATACTAAGTGACCCATGTAATTTGAATCACTATATAGTTTGATAATTTGACTACTAGATGTGTATAAACTATGGTGCATCCACCTATGATAGTGGCTAAGCATGTTGGGTAAGTGTAGGAATAGGAATAATAAGAATTATGCCTCCATTTTTGGGATAGGTATGAGATCATATGATAGAGAAGTTTTATCCAAAAGTGATGACTAGTATCGTAAGAATAGATTTAAGGTTGGTATATGTTGAATTTATTGAGAGGTTGTTTAATTCATTAGACTAAGTTGTTGAAATTGGAACAAGTTTTGATTGGTGATGATCAAGGTGTATGTCTAGGTGTAAGAGAAAATTATATATGTGTATATCATAGTAAAAAAATGGATTAGTAAGAGAGTGAATCTTGCATGATGTTGAAGGTACCATTGTCATGATTCCCTACAAGAAAATGGTTTGTAAAATAGAGTTATGGGGTTCTAGTTGTGGGAAAATTGGTATTTTGCTATAGATGAAAAAGTTGTTTGATATAAGAAATTTGGATTGATTCTTGATTCATTTGTGTATTGACTAGTTTGAGATTTGGATCTCTAGAGTAAGATATATTTGAAGGAGATGAACACCTACCATGACCCAATTTTAGTAGTTGGTAGCCCAAGTTTAGGTTGGTGGTGATGTTACCCTAATAATTAGCTGAAATGCTTGATTTTTGCCTATTTAAAAGCTTATTTTTGAGCTATTTTAAGAGTCTTAAGAAAAATTTAACTAGTTATAGTGATTTTGTCTTGCATTTAACACTATTATCTAGGCTCTATTGTTGTTATCCAAGTTACAATGCTCTTATCTAGTGGTTTTATCCTGTACCCAACATTGTTGTCCTAGAGGATGGATTTCGTGAGATGTTTCTTTGTTTAGTTGATGCATTTTTTACTTGGTTATGGATTTAGAATTATGGACTGATATATATGCTATTCTATGGTGTTTTATAGGGTGAGGTATGGATGAGGGAGTTTCATAGAGGTCAGGTGATGGAGACATTGAGGATGTTACCATTATTTATTGGTGAGAGAGATATCATGGATAGGGTAGGGTTGGGTCATGTGTATGACATAGGCACTATCTATTGAGATAAGTATCTGATTAATACATTATGTGGGAGGTAGAATGTAGATACATGTACTTTGTATCTTCTTATAGGGAAGATTACTATGAATCTGGAGGATGTGTATCACATTTCTTATTTACTGGTTAGTGAACAGTGAGTGACATTACAAGATGACATAGGTGTTAATTGTATTAACCATGCATCTTTTTATTTTGCTACTATGCCCTTAGGCATACATCAAAGAGGAAATGATAGTGATGTTTTACCATTAGTTATTATACAGTCTATTATTTCATGTCTATGAAAGTGGTTGGTTATGTTGTTTGCTTCATTTGTTACTATGGATGGGAGTGGAGTGTTGATTGCATATAGGATGTATTTCACTCAAATTTTGTTATTATTCAGAAGAAGGTAGTAAAACTAGAAATATGGGTTATGGTAGAAATACTTGATAAAATTACATGCATTTGTGTCATAAGTTTATGGAGAGTTCATCTTCGGTTGGGGATGATGACCTGCATGTAGGAAAGTACTAAAGTAAATTTATGGGTTAGACAAGTAGCTGGGTGGATTGCCTAGTGTTATGTAGATCTTGGAAGTGAGAGATTCCTTAGGGGATGCCAATCCACCACTTTTGAATAATGAAGTTAATAAAATATAAATAAATTACTTGCATCAATGATCAAAAGATATTGAAACTGATAACAAGAATTACTTGATAAAGATATATGCTAGAATGATCAAATTAGTGATAAACTAACTAGTGATAGTGTTAATGGGTCAAGGTATGGCTCAAGAAAATTAAAAGGGGTTTATGAGTAATTGGAAACATAGTAAAGTGAATTGGATTAGGAAAAGGAGGTAAAATTAGCTTGCTATCTTTTTCCTACCATAGGTGATCATTGATAGTTGGGTTGACCATCAATGCTTAGGCCTAACCATCGATGGTTGGGATGACCATCAATGATTGACTATGAAAAAATTGGGTCTTATCAACAAAATATTGATGAGATTCACATATAAATTCTAAGGGTTGGGAAAAGGCTAAATTGGTTGTGAAATGGAAATAAAGTACATGAATAGTAAAAAACAAGGGCTTATCTTACCAAAAGTGGGTTGGATGAGTAGTCAGAATAGTTGAGGTCTAGCTTAATTTTGGTAGAGTAACAGTTCTTAGAATCTTGGGTGAGAAGTGAAGGTAATTTGACTCGTAATATAATGGATTGATAATGTGGGTGATGCTAGTTTACTGTAAAAGAAAACTCTAAGTATCTGAGCTCCTGATTGTAATTATAGATGGATCTGCTCTTACATCTCTCTCCTTATAAGCAAGGGCCAAAGGTTCTAGAGGGAGTGTAAATATGGCTACTAAATATAATTCACCCCTTTAATGCCTCACAAGGATATTTGGATGACTTATATGTAGAAAAGTTAGTTAGAAATTTGTGTGGTCTTTTCATGTAGAAGGCTAGGTAATGGAGCCTGATCATCGACAATTGGGCTAACCATCAATGGTTACCCTAACTATCAATAGTTGAGGCTGAATTTTAAAATAGCCATGTTTAATCCTAGTAAAGCTAATTGATGAAAATAGGTCTATGTAAAGAAAAAAGGTCTAAGGGTCTACTAGGGGTCATGACACTTGGAAATGCATGTGCAAAATTTTGGTGTCTACATTTTGCCCTTTTTTGTTGTGTTGCTCTTATGAATGAATGGCAAAAAAAATAAAGTATAGGTTAAGGGTCTACTTTCTCCATGAGTGGGAAGAGGTACTCCCTCTCAAACTAAGATTTGCTGAGGTGTAGCTAAAGTTGGTATGTGTTTGACAAAGGGTAAATGTGGAGTTAGGAGCTGGTGACATGAGTTGAGCATGTGAGGTGAAAACTTGTGCATAAAATTTAGCAAAAGTTATGAGAGATAATATCATGAAAAGATAGATTTCCAATGTTAGTAAACATAAGGTCGGTGCAAAGAGACAAGTAACCAATGTATCACGTGACTACTATAGCCATGGTAGTTGGATAAACCTATTAGTCTCTAAGGCAATTTTAGTGTTTTGTTTGGTATCCAATGTAGGAAGTGTTTCCATGAAAACACCAAATAGGACAATGTGCAGTGGGTATCTGAGGTAGGAATTGATCTCTTAAAAACACAAATGATTATATTGTTTCACTAGTGGTGCAATAATACAAATAAGTAACTTGGTAAGGTCGATTGGTGTGGTCAAAATAACCTAGGTAAACATCATCATAATACATACACATAGTTTAGGTGATAAGGTCATCATTGAGGCAGACACATGAAAATGGTCAGGCTGGGGCTATGACAGAGATAACTCTATATGTAGTAGGCAATTAGATTCTACCTACATAGTGAAGGGGAGTCAAAATCCCACAACAAATTTAGGTTGAATAGAATTATTGCTCAAAGGGTAATGCTGAGGTTGACTCTGAGGTGAATAGGTCACTAAAAGTGTGCACAATATATGACTAAGTGCTAAAAAAATGCTTGAGGATAATGTCCAATGTCAAGGTGTACATGGTCAAATAGGGTTGGTCAGGAAAGGTTTGATTTGTCAGAGTGTAAGGGTCATTTTTGGGGGGTAGGTCTATGCTAGGTACCCCTAGTTAATGGGTTGTTATAGCTGGTTAGATAGGGGCCCCAAGGGGACCACCATTAGGTAAAAGTATAGATGGGGTGAATGGTAGTGGTGTAGGTGGTCTGAGTGTTTTAGTGGATTGATTTACATATAATATTAATGTTATGCATATGATTTTTTACTCTATCCTTCATGCCAATGCAGGGAGATTTATATTTTGAGAGAGAGCTGACATTGTCACATGTATTATTTTTTGACTATTAAATGTATATGTTATATAACATTTGATGTTTTTATGTGATGCTCATGGTTGATGGCTATTTGACTTAGTAGTTTAGGTATGTGATATTTATAAAGGTGAATTATGATGTTTTAATTCTATGCATGGTTAGATAGGACATGTTATGGATGGATACATGTTATGGATAATGTGTATGGTTATGTGTGTTGAATGGTAAATGGTCTATGCAATGATGTTTTGCTTCTTGGTTTATGGTGTAATAACATGTTAAAAATTTTACATAATGTGATGGATAGATGAATGTTTATGGCTAGCAGTTATGTGTTTATATTGTGTCTCTTGCTGGATATATGATGTTGTTTATTGACATAGTTCATGATGTTCATGCATTTGGTATATTAAATTTTTGTTCATGTTTATAGGCTTATACAGACTAATAAAAGATATGAAAAATAACATGATGCATTTTCATTAGTAAAGATGGACATGAAACCTAAAATTGGATTGGCTTAGAGAACCTAAGCCTTTCAAATGTTTCACATTAGCATGCCTAGGTTGATAGATATGGATCCTAATAACATTGTGTCAAGTGAGCTCATAGTCCCATGAATTTAATATTTGGAGGGAGAATGGGTGAAACTAGAACCATTACCAAAATTAGTATGCCTTTCCAATAGGTGTCCAAAGAGGGGGTATAAACAAATCTATGTCAATATATAAAGTGTAGACTGATCAATATGGGAAGTCTACTAAAGAGATCCATTTATAATTTTCCTAATTTTACTACCATTTAGGAGAGCTGATTGTGTCTTCAAAAAATATTGTTGCTTTTTTAATTGCTTTTGACTTTTAATTAAGAGTTAGGGAAATTTTATCGATGCAAGAAGCTTCTAAGAAATTATTAGCTTTGACTAATGCTTTATCCATCCATACTTCAAGGGAGTGGTCTAGATGTATATGGTTAACTCAAATGATTTTGATATCTATCCTTCAAGGGAGTAGTCCACCTTACATTTTGCCATTTCAGAATGAGTTTCCAACAACTATCCTTTAAGGGAATTATGTATGGATGCTAATAATGACCCATATTTTTTTTTGTTATTTGATATTTCTTTTTTATTTTATTTGAGTTTGCTTGACATATACTTATTTGTACATGCTCAATGGACTACCTTTGTGAAGGAAAAACTAAGCTAACATGGGGTACCAGTAGCTGAAGAAGAGGTATAGAGAATAAAGACCATAGGAATAGATCTCAAAGAGATGGGAAGTACTATGAGAATCATGTCATGGATAGAGTCATGGTATACATAGTTCAATATTAGGATATAATTATGATTTATAATCACATGATTTAGTTTTAGTCGGTTACCCCTGAAAAGAGGGAAATAAATGTTGTTTCAAGGGATGAGCTTAAGTTAGACAAATGATAATTATGATCCCTATCTAACAATAAAAGGGATGCAGATATGAATCATTAAGAGGATTAGGTAATGGTTTAACTTTGAGAGAGGATAAATGATAAGCCCCTGATCCATACTTATGGCTAATGATGTATGGTCCAAGCCAATTGAAGGCAAATTTCCCCATTTTATTTTCTTCATATTAGTGACATGTTGGTTTTCCTTGAGTACAAGATCTCTAATATTGAATTTTTATACTTTCAAGTGTTTTTTATAGGCTAATTTGATTATTTATTGATAGACATGAATATGGGAAAGGGTAGCTAAATAATGCTCATCAAGTGGCTCAAGTTTGTCCAAATGTTCTTGATGGTAATAATCCTTTGAAATGAGGTCACATAATGATATGAAAACATAAGGTATTTTTATTTCAAGAGGAAAGATGGCCTTGACCCCAAAGACAAGAGAAAAGGGTGTAGCACTAATGGGGGTTCAGTTGTTAGTACGATATGCCCATAGGGAAAAGGGGATATGCAAGTGTTGATCCCACTCTAAGGCATTGACCATTTTGGTAAGCATGTTGTTAAGGGTTTTATTAAAGGCTTCAACTTATCCATTTAATTTTGTGTGATAATGTGATGAAAGCTAATTTTAATATCCAACACATCATAAAGGCCCTAAACTTGTTTATTTTTGAAATATTTTCCATTATCAGTGATGATCTTATGGGGAACGTCAAAATAATAGATGATATGATGGGTGATGAATTCAATAAACTTTTTACCTTTCATCAAGATAAGGGAAATAGCTTCCACCCATTTCAAAAAATATTTAGTTGTGATAATGATAGAATGATGTCATTGTGAAGAGGGTGGGTTGATTTCATAAATGAGGTCTAGACCCCATTGTGAGAAAGGCAAAAAATATGTGGACATGCAAATGCTATTACTATGTGCATGATGTAAATTAGCATGTTGTTGACACTTGACACACTTTTTCATGTATTCACAATAGTCTTGGTTGAGGGTGGACTTGCAATAGCCTAAGTGTAATATATGCTTGGCCAAGCAAGGCCACTAAAGTGACCCCCATCGATACCATTATGTATTTCCTTGATTACATGAGAGGATTATATACCATGGAGGAAATGAAAAAAGGAGGCCACTTAAGCCTTATTTATAGAGGATTCCCTCCATAATGGTATAATGGGAGGTGCTTTGAATAAATGCCTAATAGGCATTCCTAGAAAGGCTAGAGGGAATTATGCCAAGGTGAAGGTAGTCAAAGGCTTACTAGTACCAAAGGTCGGGTAGGATCTTCTTCACACTAAAGATGGTTGGAGTGTTTATCTTGGTGTAGGAAGTCTTAGTTAGGTGATGGATAATGACCAATAATTTGGATTCTAAGGGTGTTCATAGGATCTGAGAGGTAAGTGAAGCCATGGTATCAATAAATTTGTTGGTAGATTATGGGGTGGTTTGAATATGGTAACATTTTAATGAGGATAAGAGTTCTATAACTAGTTACCTATATAGATATAAAACCTCATTCTTACATTGGTATATATAAATTAGTTGATCACAAATTGGGAGTCACCAAAAAAATTGATTTTTATAACTCTTAAGGCTAAATTAGTTTGGAGACCTATTACTAAGGATTCACATTCATCCATGTTGTTGGTGTATTCAAATTCAAGTTTAAAGGATAAAGGAAGTGGTTCACTAAGAAGGGGGATAAAGACAATACTAGTTCCCCCACCATGCTAACATTTGGAACCATTGAAAAACATGGGTACCTAATTGGTGAAATATACACAAGATAAGCATGTGATCGAATCATTTAGAAATGTAAGAGGGGGAGGTTGGTTGTCTACTAGTGGTGCTTTAGTCAATTGGTTAGCGATAACCTACCCCTTGATCAATTTTTGTTGGAGAAACTCAAGGTCAAATTTAGCTAAAATCATGAGCCACTTAGCTATACACTAGTTTTAGTATGGTTTAGAGTGCATGTATTTGAGGGGGTTGGTATTGGTCATGACAAAAGTCTTTTTATTAAGGAGGTAGTGGGAGAATTTGGTGGCCATGAAGACTAGGGATAAACATAATTTTTTGGTATATGTGTACTGAGTCTCATATTTGACCAATGTATCACTAATGTAATAGATGGATTATTATTTGTGTTGTTTATCCTGATGGGAAAGCATTGCCCCTAGGGAGTGGTCTATGGTGGAGATATAGAGTTAGAAATATTGATCATCCTTAGGAGGTGTATGGATAGGTGGAGATAGCAGATACTCTTTGAGTGCATCAAAGTCCTTTTGACAATAGACATTCCACTTGAAAGAGACATCCTTTTTCAAGAGGTGGTGGAAGGGCTGACACTGATCAAAGAGTTGGGAGATGAAGAAAAGAATGGATTAGAGTATCCCCTGTAAGCTATAAAGCTATTTAAGATTGGTTGAAGGTAGTATCTCAAGGATGGATTTAATTTTAGCTAGATTGACTTTGATTCCTCAAAGGGAAATGATGAAACCAAGAAGTTTACTTGAAAATACTTTAAAATACACTTCTTAGAATTGAGGCAGATGTGATAATGGATAAGTCACTCAAAGATAATTTTAAGGATGGATAAATGGTCTTTTCAAAGCTTGGACTTCTTAAGAAGGTCATCCACATAGTCTTTGATGATTGTATGGATAAATTCATGAAAAATATATGTCATGGCCCATTGGTAGGTTGTGCCATAATTCTTAAGGTTGAAAGGCATGACCCTCTAATAGAAAGTCCCTCATGGGGTGATGAAGGTGGTTTTGTGCTGATCTTTAGGGGTAATTAGGATCTGATTATAACCTAAGAATCCATATATGAGTGACACCATCTCATGTCTTGACATAAGATCAACAAGTTGGTCAATGCTAAGGAGAGTAAAATCATCCTTTGGGTAGGCAAGGTTGAGGTCACAAAATTCCACACAAATACATAGTTCCCTTGTGGCTTTAGTGATAGGTACATTGTTTGAAACCCATTAGGGATAGTCTATGGGTTAAATGAAGTTAACCAAAATGAGGTGTTAGATCTCTTCTTTAACAAGGAGGGATATGTGAGGATGCATTAAACAAAGTTTCTATCATATAGGTTTGGTATCATTAGTGGTTATGATGTTTTCATTGGTAATGGTTAGGTCAATACTAGTTATATTGGAATATGACCAAGAGAATGCAATGCTATGCTCATGGAAGAAGGTTGATTAGTCATGTAGTTTCTCAAAGGTGAGAGTTTATCTAAGTTTGATGATATGGTGGTTTTTTAGGGTACCTATGTCAATTTCTATAGTAGATTCATTCAACATGGTTGAGGTTTCTAGAGGTAAATATTTGTGGATGGAGGGATCTAATAAACCAAGGTAGGTGAGCATAGCATTATCATCTTGACATTCAATAATGTTAATGGTAGGAGAGTCTTCTCTCACGAGTTAAATATGGGTCAAAGGGATGGCTATGGATGTCCACCTCTTTTGATAAGTTAAGGGGATAAAGTTAATCATGTTGACAAATAAAATGTTGGGTAGGATGATGTTGTCATCTTCACTCTCAAGTTGACAGGATTTTGGTGAGGAAGGGGTTTCTTCTTCATCAATGGTAGTGATAGGTTTATTGGATTTCTTATTATTAAGTAGAATGAAGCCAAGGCCATGTTTCTCATGAGGCTTTTAGGTATCAATCAAATCCAATGTGTGTGGGCTATGCTCATACCATCCTGAATCAAATCCTTTCTAGGCACAACTATGAAGGTATAGTTTGGTAAAGTTAGGTTTGTCCAAGTAAGAGAAATTAGAGGTAAATGGTTGAGGTGAGTGGTGGGTGATGGAAATGTTAAGTTGCTTGTCAATTCTCCCATAGATAAAATGATTTTGATAGTTGGGAGGCCTTAAAAGGAAAATGACTCCAATGTTTGGATCATAACCCAGGTGGTGGTTGAGTTTCCAATATTCTTGAGGAGTAAGGAGGGCATCTAGGGTGAGGAGATGGTATTCTCCAAAGGTAAAGCATTGGAAGGTAGACTCCAAGGGATTATTCTGTGGTATTTGGTCCATTGAAATAAATGAATTGGTAGATGTTCTTATAGGAATGGAAATAATGGCTTTGGCTTTTAAGGGTGGCATCTTTTATTGTGCTTTGGATGAGGTAGGAGAACATCATTAGGTTGGTAAGTCTTGTTGCATGATACAAAAGGGATAGGGTTATCTTATATGGTAACCACCTAACATTCATATTCAAACTTAACACAATGATGGAGGGTATAAAGTACACAAACCATGGCATGGATCCAAGGTCTCCCTAGTAAAAAATTATATTAGAATTCACCTTTAACAACATAGAAAAGTTTAGGGAGCATGTGAGGACCTAGATGAATGTGAAGGACAAAAGTACCTAGGGTAGTGGTCATAGTGTCATTAAAATATCTAAGGATAGCTGAAGTTTTAGACATGACATTTTTTGGTAGCTTAAGTTGGTCATAGGCATGGGAAGAGATGATATTCATACTATCTCCCCCATCGATCATAACATATTTGACATGGGTTTGGTTGATATGGATAGTGATAAAGAGAGGTGGATCTAGGTCTTCAGGGTGGATGGAAGGTATCTATGAGTCTTTAAAGGTGACAAGGGTGGATAATTGGAGAGCACTGATGAATGCCTCAATAGGTTTGGAGTCTCTTAGGTGGAACTCAATGCCCTACATAACCTCTATCATGGATTGGTGATGGTGAGGTGAGGTGGAAATGAGCTCATACAGGCTCATCTTAGCTAGATTTTTATGAAGTTACTTAAGAATGACCCTCTTGATGGATTCGGAAGGATTATCCTTAGAGGTGCCTAAGATTATTACTTTGGGTAGAGCTGAGGATATAAAGGGTTGGATCAATTTTAGTTTAGGATGAGTAGGTGGGTATGTCCATGGAATGGACACTTTGGCTTTCTATTTATCCCTTTTTTGTGATCATGTGACCATGTTGAGGGTATGGATAAAGGGGAACAATGTGATAGGAGGTTGGTTAGGTTCTCCATCTTTTTGAAATGAGAGTGGAGGATCTGGTGTGCATCAGTAAATGGCTAGTACATGCCTTGGTAAAGGGGCCAAGGGAAGCTCTTAGATTAAGAAATCATCCTCATTATAGAGCTAATGGATAATGGTCTAGAGAAATTTGAATTTCTCAGTGTTGTGTCCTATTGTCTTGTGACAGGAACAAATTTGATGACCATTATACCATGTTTGTTTTGAACCAAGAGGGTTAAAGGGTCTGATAGGAGGTAAGGTGAGGTGTGAATATCATAATAACCTTTAAAAAATGGTTGAATATGATTCAATGAGAGGTGGGAAAGGACTATGGGTTATCATTTTGGTTGGTAAGTGAGGTGTTTTCATGGGATCAGGTTTGGTAAGAGGAGATTTAGCTGAGGTGATGCTTTTAGGTAATGGTTTTGGTTTGGGCATGTTTCGGGGGTTTGAGGTTAATAGTTTGGTCATCAGTAGTTCAAAAAAAACTAGTGTATCAAAAAATAGTTGGGTTGGTGTAACTAATAGTGGTGGATGATCTATGTTAAAAGGGATTTACCTTTTAGGTAGAGTTGATGGAGGAGAACCCAAGATAAAAGGTAGGGTAGAAGAAGGAAAAACCCTAGGCATGTGGCTACTAGATGATTTTTCTCTTTTGTTTGGTTGGGGTTGAGGTTTGGGTGGAGTTTTAGATGGGGTCAACTCTAATTTATGAGATGGGTAGACCAAACTTCGTATGGGGAAGGTACCAATGTTTTTAATAGGTTTTTTGGTGCTTTTCTTGTTTGAGTTATGGTTGGTAGAAGTTTTTATTGGTTTTAGAGGTGGTATAAAGATGATAGATTGGTTGGTTAAAGGTGTACTAGAAGGTTTGGGTTTGTTGATGTAAGGGAGGCCTAAATGTTTCTAGAAGGTAGCTTGATCCATATTTGGTTTCAGAGCAAACTCTAATTTTTGCACTAATGTGGAAAAAGGTGTGTATTGGTTTTGCTTCATGGGTAGTGGATGCAAGAGATAGAATTATAGGTTGGGGATGTTGGTTGATAGGTTGGTTGACTTCTAGAGGTGAGGGAAGTAAGGTTGATATAAATGGTTTATCCATTGGAGGTATTGGTAGGAATGCATCTCCTTTAGGAATAATATCCATAGGATTAGTTTTTTCTTGGGGTAGCTAGTGGAGGTGACAAATCAAGAACACTTACTTTTCCAAAAATGCCTATTGGGGTGGAATGTGATGATTTCAAGGCTTCTATGAGAATGAATAGGGAAAAAATAACCACCTTTGGAAAAATCTTTGATGGAGAGGAACATGACTCTTCCACCTTTGTAAGTGAAGTGGGGGAAGAGTGGGTAGATTAGATGGTTGGGTCCTCATGTGTAGGTGTATCATAGACAATATTGATTGTGTGGGCTTCATGAGAGAATTTGGCTTGTGTGTCTTCATATTTGATAGGGTAATGGTTTTTAAAGGGATTTTTGAATATGTTTAGGGATTAATTTTGAGGGGCATTGGGGCTATCGAACATGATTTTCCCCTTGTCAATGAGGCTTTGGATAGCATTCTTGAAATTAATGCATCAGATAACATCATGTCTGATCACTTGATGAAAGGCACAAAGGTCATTTTCATTAGACCAAGTAGGCATTGGATGAGAAGAATAAAAATTTGGGGGATTTTTAATGGGTGGAAGTTGTACAAGATTAGATTTTAGTAACTTTTCCAACACCGACGCATAAGATTCTCCAAGTGGATTAAATGTTTTTTGGGTATTTTGGTTCCATAGGCTCTAGTTAGAGGGATTGGGAAAGTTTTGTTAATTAATAGAAGGTGGTGGGGTACCCTTAAGGATGATTGAATTCATATTTTTATTAGCCCTAGATTTAGCTTGATTGCCTCCTTTGGAGGAGGAGGTTTTGTTGGTCTTGAAGGTAGAATTCTTGTTTCATAACATTAATTTACCCTCATCTATAGATTAGTTCTCTAACTTACATGCCATGTTAAAAGCTTCATCAAAAGTTATAATGCTTTGGAAACGTAAGGTAGAAGAGATGTGCTTGTCACAAGCATAGGACAAAATTTTGATCAATTCAATTTGAGGCAAGGAGAATGATAATTGGTTGATCAATCTTCTCCAATGAGCCATAAAATCAGCTATAGACTCATCCTCAACTTGATGAATGGAACAAAGGTTAGTGATAGAGACTTTCTTGGATATGTTTATTGATAAGTGATCCAGGAAGGTCTGAGATAAGTGCTTAAAGGAGAATATGGAATGTTTGTAATGGCACTATACCAGTCCAGTGTTAGGCCAGAAAGATACATAAAAAATGTGCATAAAAGTAAGGCATCATCGTAGGCAATCACGTAACAAGAATGAATAAATGATCTTAAGTGATACTGGGGGTATTCTTTACTATTCAGATTGGTGGATTTTGGAAGGTCCCATTGGGTTGGATAAGGTTTGAAGGGTGAATGAGCTCATTACAGACTTGGTTATAAGATAAAATGTTATGGGATCCTGAAAGGGATGATTCAAGAGTTACCATTTTGTCCATGATTATTTTCATTAATTATATTTGAGGTGGTGCACCTAAGGGATTATAAGGCATATATTATGGTTTGGGGATATATTTATAATTGATAGGAGGTTGCGAGATGGCCCCATACTGATAAGAAGTTATGCATAGTTAGGTAGATGACATTTAATGATAGGTGGTTATTGGTGGTTGGGTAGTAGGTGTATACCCTTGTGGGTTAGGGTTATAACTAAGGTTAGATGATGTGGGTAATTATTAAGATGCTGAGGTAGGTTGATCTGGGGTTGGATCGGTAATTAGGGGGTGATCATGACCTTTGTGTTGATAGGTGGTGAGGTAGAAGGGATAGGTACCCTTAAGCTTGGTAAAAAGCTATTAACTTATGGGCTAGGTTTGACATGATGGGTAGATGGTTGGGTTATTCCCAAGTTAGAGGATTCATTAGTAGGGTAGATGGTGTAAGGGTAATGGTTTGTTGGATAGGTTGGTTCTCAACTATAGCATTGAAGTGGTTGGTAGATGAAGATGCCTGAGTGGTGAAAGGTTGGGTGGTGATCACAATAATAAATATACCTTCCATAAGGTGGGATAGCATGTTTTAAGGAGGGTCTTGAGGTGGAGTCAAAAATGGGATATGGTGAGAAAAGGTGTTAAGATAGTGTTGAAGAGCCACTAGATTATTGTCTATAAAGGTGGTAAAGTCCATGTCTCCTTGGGGAAATACTTAAGGGAAAGTAGGGCTTCCCAATGGATAAGATGAATATTACACCTTTGAGATGTACTCCATAGATGAAGAGATAGAGGAGGTTGATTTAGGTGATGGGTTTTATTCTAATAGGTCTCTTTAATACTGATGAGTGAGAACCATACAAAAAGTGGGAGAGAATATACAAGAATAGACTCACCAATGAAACAAAAAGAAGAAAAAAATTTATAAAGGAAATAAAGAAACATAATATAAAGTACATTTAAGCCTAAAGTTAGTTTTAAGATCAGTTTTGGCTTATGCCTTAGTTTATGAAAATGTGTGATAGAATTTGACTTGTAGATCAAGTACTATATACGTAGCCTATGAATAGTTTTGGGTTAGTTTTGGTGCTCATAATAATCTAGATTAGAATTAATACATGGATTTGTATTGGGGCCTACACCCTTACTTCATAGTCTTACAACAATAAGGGTGTCGAGTGCTTAGCCAATATATATTGTTATCATAAGTTTATACTCAACCAGAGAGATGAGTTGGTTCTCTTCTTGGTAATAACCTCAAAGTAGGATTATCAAGAATGGGTAAGGTAACCACTAGGTGATGAAATCCTAGTCTGGCCTTGTCTCAAGTTAGTTATGATGTTTGATTGATTATGTGGTTTGGTTGTGTAACATAAGTGTGCTATGATTAGTCTTGATGTTGTTAATTAAGATAAGTAAGATAGAAGAAACAAGAAATCAATGGATGCAATATGTTTTAGACCCAAATGAAATTTAGATTTAAATTATGATCATAGATAGAGAAATAAGCATACAGATACAAATAAAAAAACCTAAGTAGAGATGTGGGTCCATCCAGTCATGCTAAAATGTTTCATTCAAATTTTACTATCATTTAAAAGAAGGTAGTAAAACTAGAAATATGAGTCATGTTAGAAATACCTAATAAAAATGCATGCATTATGTTATAATATTGTGGAGAGCTCCTCTTTGGCTAGGGAGGATGACCTACATGTAAGAAAACACTAAAGTAAATCTATGGGTTAGACAAGTAGTTGGGTGGATTGCCTATTGCTAGCTATATCATAAAGGTGAGAACTTCCCTAGGGGCTATCAATCCAATATTTTATAATAATTAAGTTAATACAATAGAAAGAAAGTATTTGCATCAATGATCAAAAGATACTAAAATTGATAATAAGATTGTTTGATAAAGAGATATGCTAGAATGATCAAATTAGTGATAAAATAATTAGTGCTAGTACTAATGGGTCAACATATGGATCAAAAAAGATTAAAGGGGACTTTGATGGTAAAAAACATAGTGAAGTGAATTGGGTCAGGCAAAGGAGGTGAAATTAGCTTGTTGGAGTTTTCCTACCATAGGTGACCATTGATGGTTGGGATGACTGTCGATGGTTAGGCTTGACCATCGATGGTTGGGATGACCATCGATAATTGACTATGCCAAAACTAAGTCTTATCAATAACATATTAAAAAGATTCATAAATGAAATATGAGGGTTTGCCAGAGGCTAAATTGGTTTCAAAATGGATATAAAGCACATGAATAGTAACAAACAAGGGCTTGTCTTACTAGAAGTGGTTTGGGTGAGTATAGTTGAGATCTAGCTTAATTTTGGTAGAGTAATAGTGCCCAAAATATTGATTGAGATGTGACAAAAAGTCAAATATTGACATAATGGCTTGATAATGTGGATGACGCTAGTTGACCTATAAAAGAAAACTCTGAATACCTGAGCTCTTAATAAAAATTGAAGATGGATATACTCTTACAGCTCTCTCCTTCTTATATGCAAGGGACAAAGGTTCCAAAGGGAGTGTAAATAGGGATTCCAAATATAATTCACCCATGTAATACCTTGTAAGGATATTTGGATGAATTATATTTAGACAAGGTAGCTTACAATTTTCATGGTGTTTGCATGTAGAAGGCTAGGTAGTGGAGCTTGACCATCGACGATTGGGCTGACCATCGATGGTTATCTTGATCATCAATGGTCAAGAATAGATGTCAAAATAGCCATGTTTAAGCTTAATAAATATAACTAATGAAAATGGGATTAGGTAAAGAAAAAATGTTTGAGGGGTCTGCCAGGGGTAATGACACTCGAAAATGCATGTGCAAGATTATAGTGTCTATAGGATGCATTGGATTGTTCATAGTGTTGAGGTATATGCCAATGTATTCTCATGGGGGTAAGACTATGCTTATAAACATATATATGGATCTTTACAAGTTTACCCAAGATGAATTTAGTGGTGGTGTGAGTGTAGATACCTTATGGCTTGGTATTGGGGCCCACACCCTTACTTCATAGTCTTACAATGATAAGGGTGTCAGGTGTTTAGCTAATATATATTGATATCATAAGTTTATACTCAACTCAAGAGATGAATTGGTTCTCTTCTTGGTAATAACCTCAAAGTAGGATTATCAAGAATGGGTAAGGTAACCACTAGGTGATGAAATCCTAGTCTGGCCTTGTCTCAAGTTAGTTATGATGTTTGATTGATTATGTGGTTTGGTTGTGTAACATAAGTGTGCTATGATTAGTCTTGATGTTGTCAATTAAGATAAGTAAGATAGAAGAAACAAGAAATCAATGGATGCAATATGTTTTAGACCCAAATGAAATTTAGATTTAAATTATGATCATAGATAGAGAAATAAGCATACAGATACAAATAAAAAAACCTAAGTAGAGATGTGGGTCCATCCATTCATGCTAAAATGTTTCATTCAAATTTTACTATTATTTAAAAGAAGGTAGTAAAACTAGAAATATGAGTCATGTTAGAAATACCTAATAAAAATGCATGCATTATGTTATAAGATTGTGGAGAGCTCCTCTTTGGCTAGGGAGGATGACCTACATGTAAGAAAACACTAAAGTAAATCTATGGGTTAGACAAGTAGTTGGGTGGATTGCCTATTGCTAGCTATATCCTAAAGGTGAGAACTTCCCTAGGGGCTATCAATCCAATATTTTATAATAATTAAGTTAATACAATAGAAAGAAAGTATTTGCATCAATGATCAAAAGATACTAAAATTGATAATAAGATTGTTTGATAAAGAGATATGCTAGAATGATCAAATTAGTGATAAAATAATTAGTGCTAGTACTAATGGGTCAACATATGGATCAAAAAAGATTAAAGGGGACTTTGATGGTAAAAAACATAGTGAAGTGAATTGGGTCAGGCAAAGGAGGTGAAATTAGCTTGTTGGAGTTTTCCTACCATAGGTGACAATTGATGGTTGGGATGACTGTCGATGGTTAGGCTTGACCATCGATGGTTGGGATGACCATCGATAATTGACTATGCCAAAACTAAGTCTTATCAATAACATATTAAAAATATTCATAAATGAAATATGAGGGTTTGCCAGAGGCTAAATTGGTTTCAAAATGGATATAAAGCACATGAATAGTAACAAACAAGGGCTTGTCTTACTAGAAGTGGTTTGGGTGAGTATAGTTGAGATCTAGCTTAATTTTGGTAGAGTAATAGTGCCCAAAATATTGATTGAGATGTGACAAAAAGTCAAATATTGACATAATGGCTTGATAATGTGGATGATGCTAGTTGACCTATAAAAGAAAACTCTGAATACCTGAGCTCTTAATAAAAATTGAAGATGGATATACTCTTACAGCTCTCTCCTTCTTATATGCAAGGGACAAAGGTTCCAAAGGGAGTGTAACTAGGGATTCCAAATATAATTCACCCATGTAATGCCTTGTAAGGATATTTGGATGAATTATATTTAGACAAGGTAGCTTACAATTTTCATGGTGTTTGCATGTAGAAGGCTAGGTAGTGGAGCTTGACCATCGACGATTGGGTTGACCATCGATGGTTATCTTGATCATCAATGGTCAAGAATAGATGTCAAAATAGCCATGTTTAAGCTTAATAAATCTAACTAATGAAAATGGGATTAGGTAAAGAAAAAATGTTTGAGGGGTCTGCCAGGGGTAATGACACTCGAAAATGCATGTGCAAGATTATAGTGTCTATAGGATGCATTGGATTGTTCATAGTGTTGAGGTATATGCCAATGTATTCTCATGGGGGTAAGACTATGCTTATAAACATATATATGGATCTTTACAAGTTTACCCAAGATGAATTTAGTGGTGGTGTGAGTGTAGATACCTTATGGCTTGGTATTGGGGCCCACACCCTTACTTCATAGTCTTACAATGATAAGGGTGTCAGGTGTTTAGCTAATATATATTGATATCATAAGTTTATACTCAACTCAAGAGATGAGTTGGTTCTCTTCTTGGTAATAACCTCAAAGTAGGATTATCAAGAATGGGTAAGGTAACCACTAGGTGATGAAATTCTAATCGGACCTTGTCTCAAGTGAGTTATGATGTTTGATTGATTATGTGGTTTGGTTGTGTAACATAAGTGTGCTATGATTAATCTTGATGTTGTTAATTAAGATAAGTAAGCTAGAAGAAGTAAGAAATCAATGGATGTAGTACATTTTAGACTGAAATGAAATTTAGATTTCAATTGTGATCACAGATAGTGAAAGAAGCATATAGATACAGATTAAAAAAACCCAAGTAGAGATGTGGGTCCCACCAGGGATGATAAAATGTTTTATTTAAATTTTACTATTATTCAAAATAAGGTAGTAAAACTAGAAATATGGGTCATGATAGAAATACCTAATAAAAATACATGCATTGTGTCAGAAGATTATGGATAGCTCCTCTTTGGCTAGGGAGGATGACCTACATGTAGGAAAATACTAAAGTAAATTTATGGGTTAGACAAGTAGTTGGGTGGATTGCCTAGTGCTAGCTAGATCCCAAAAGTGAGAGCTTCCTTAGGGGCTATCAATCTAATATTTTAGAACAATTAAGTTAATACAATAGAAATAAAGTATTTACATCAATGATTAAAAGATATTAAAATTGATAATTAGATTTCTTGATAAAGAGATATGCTAGAATGATCAAATTAGTGATAAACTAATTATTGTTAGTTCTAATGGGTCAACGTATGGCTCAAAAAATATGAAAGGGGCCTCTGAGTAGTAAAAAACATAGTAAAATGAATTGGGTTAGGCAAAGGAGGTGAAATTAGCTTGTTGGAGTTTTCCTACCATAGGTGACCATTGATGGTTGGGATGACTGTCAATGGTTAGGTTTGATCATCAGTGGTTGGGATGACCATTGACAATTGACTATGCCAAAGCTAGGTCTTATCAATAATAGATTTACAAGATTCATAAATGAAATATGAGGGTTGGGAAAAGGCTAAATTGGTTTCAAAATGGAAATAAAACACATGAATAGTAACAAACAAGGGCTTGTCTTACTAGAAGTGGGTTAGGTGAGTAGTTGGCATAGTTGAGATCTAGATTAATTTTGGTAGAGTAATAGTGCCCAAAATCTTGATTAAGAGGTGACAAAAAGTCAAATCTTAACATAATGTGGATGATGTTAGTTGACCTACAAAAGAAAACTTTGAGTAGCTGAGCTCTTGATAATAATTGAAGATGTATCTGCTCTTACAGCTCTCTCCTTCTTATAGGCAAGGGTCAAAGGTTCCAAAGGGAGTGTAACTAGGGCTTTTAAATATAATTCACCCATGTAATGACTTGCAAGGAGATTTGGATGACTTATATTTAGAAAATGTAGCTTACAATTTTTATGGTGTTTGCAGTTAGAAGGCTAGGTAGTGGAGCTTGATCATCGATGGTTGGGTTGACCGTCGATGGTTATCCTGATCATCAATGGTCAAGCCTAGATGTAAAAATAGCCATGTCTAAGTTTAATAAATATAACTAATGAAAATGGGCTTAGGTTGGGAAAAATGGTCTAAGGGGTTTGTTAGGGGTCATGACACTATAAAATATTTGTGCAAAATTCTAGTGTCTATAGGATGCATTGGATTGTTCATAGTGTTGAGGTATACGACACTGTATTCTTGTCGGGGTAAGACTATGCTTAACCACATATAAATGGATCTTTAAAAGTTTACCCAAGAGGCATTTAGTGGTGGTGTAAGTGTAGCTACCTTATTGGATTGTTGGGATTATGAGCATATTGTATTTGTGTGACTAATTGGGTTACCTAGGCTAGAGTGGGCACATCCAGATCCATTTGAGGAGCGATAGATGAGTACATTGGCTATCATGTCTCTTAGGATAGATCACTATATATGAGTTTTAGATAGATTGGTGGCTTGGGATATCATGTGGAGGCCCTATAGATGATTTCTTAGGTTGGTTAAGGATGAAGTGTAGTTACAATATGTAATGATCAGTTATTGGATACATGACCACTGGGTTAGAGTGTATCAGTGCTTTCGATATGAGTGCATGACTAGATATTTTTGGGAAACATAAGATGTGCCCCCTATAGTATGGGTATGGGTGAGGAGTACATGATCACTAATGAGGGTAGGAACTTGTGTGAGGCCAACTGAGGTTGAGTTATCACCATTACCTTTAGATACATGGGACATGGCTATAGATATTCCTGATGTAGATGATGTTGGATGTATAAAGGCATATACCACATGGTGGGTTAGGTATTGATGGGATTTATTTTATCTTATTGATGGAGGGGGTGATCTTGAGTATGAGGACAACATTACCAATCTAGATGATGAGAGGTAAGTAGAAATTATATTTGAATTATGTATAAGTTTGTGCTTTAGTTTGATTTGAAAGTATATATCTAATAGAGTGTTTAATTTGTGTGTAGGTGGAGTGGGAGGTGTGTATGATGAATAAATACTAAAGTAGGGAGTGGAGATGATGGGTTATGGGAGACCATCATTGAGTCAACACTCTAAGAGTTCACATAACTTGTTCCTAATGATGTGGTAAAGGAGGGTTTGATAGAGCGAGTGATAATGACAATCAGTGTTTATGCTTATTTATTTGATAGAGTTGTTATAGAAATAGCTACATATGTTAGATTATTAGTAGAGAGAGAGAGATGAGCTAAGAGTTGAGGTAGATAGGTATAGGTTCCCCTACCTAATTATGGTTTGGTGTGTATGAGGATTATGGATTAGTACATGGATCTTTAGTGGCAATATGCAGACTTACGTGAGGAGCATGGTCAGCTATTAGAGTGAGAGAGTTGTTGTAATAGGATTTTAGGATATATAGGAGGTGTGGGGTCACCAAGTGCTAGAGTGGACTATGGGATTAGTATTAGTGGGGAGGGTGAGATTGAGAATGAGGGCATGATGCCAATTCACAATTGATTGTATATTGATATGATGTATATGTTTTGAAAATTTCTTTATATATATATGGATTTTTTTTTGACTCATCTGTATTATGTTATGGATTTTGGAATATATTGGTATATTAATTTATAAATGATTAATTTAGAAGTAGTTGATTTGGTATTGATTTTGAGGCTGTAGATGTTTTGACAAAATGTTGTTTGTGATGTGATTTTATTTTTCATGATATATTGATAAGTGTGATGTTTATGTTTGATTTGTAATTATATGTGAGTAAAACTTTGGTTGGTTTTGTAACTAGTAAGTTGTTTTGATAAAGTGAACTAGTTTAAGCTTCGTAAAATAGGATATTGGTAAGATCAAGATTTGGCTAATGTGCTTTGGCTTAGGGATGGTTTCTTTGAACTAGGAATTTTATTTTTTAGTAGAAGGGGATCTACGATAGCATTTTGTGCTCAATTCCTTGAGAGTGGCTCAAAAATGCAAAGGCTAGCCCTTTGGCTCCATCGTTGCCCCATGAAGTTAACTTATGAATTGATGTCAATATGAATATGTATCATATATATATATATATATATATATATATATATATACACCCTGATGGAAAATTGAACAAGTGCCCATACTACTCATTTTTTGTAGCAACATACACTATATTTGATATTGTACACTATGTACTAATTATAGCTATGTGGAGACTCTACCAAATGTAACCTTAGTAGATGTGAAACTAAAGCTATATGTTGTGAAAAAGTATCCTATGTGCACAATTATTGTGGATTTCTAATGAAACAACACCTTGTGGCCTCTATTATGATGCATATGACTAATCAATAGATTTATCTGGCACTATAACCTATGTTGGGGGCTCATCTAATCTCAAATATAGTGGGTTGTTACATGAGATAAGACCCAAAAAAATCAATCATAGTGAATATATATTTGGATCAATACAATATGATGTGGGTTCATCTAATCTTAACCATAGTGGGTTGTTACTTGAGACAAGACCCAAAAATTTTAATTGTAGTGAATATCTCTCTAGACTAGTACTCTATTGTGGTGCCTATGACTGTGTTGGATATGTATATGGAACTTCACTATATATTCCTCTTATTACAATGATATATGTAGGTTTCTCTCATTTAATTAGTTTTCAAACATTTTGAATAAGTGAAATAGGATATCTCCTGTGAGGCTTTGTCCTAGAAGTTATATTACTCTCACAATGAGTAACCAATGATTCTAATGAAGGAGTGTCCTAAGAAGACCTAGGTATAGAGGAATGAGGTCTAAGAATCCATGATGTAGGAGATATTGATGCCCCCTATGTAAATTCTATGATTACATTATAAACACATCTAGTAATGTAATCCCTGAGTCCATAACAATCATTATCTTTGTGTCCATGTATATAATGATAGTTACAAAAGGGCCAATGTGGCTATCTATATAAGAGATGTTTATCTTGTTGATGAGTAGAAGGTAATGTGATAAACCTCCTATCTAGTAGTGATGATAAAATGACATATGGGATATCCTACTCTAAATCAAATTGTAGTGGCACCTTAATACTATTATTTGTAGTGCATATTGTATATTTTACTCTAGAGACTGACTCTCTATTCTTAACTAGTTTATTTTTTGGTTGAGGTCTCCTATCTTTTTTAGGACATGGTGGATGTTTTACGCTATGAGATATAGATGGTGATAATACTATGAAATCTAGAGTTATGTGATCAATTGAATCTACCTCAATCAATCCAAATATCTTTTCTAAAGGTAGAACTATATAACATAAGTTTTTGAAAGATAAATCTATTTGATATAATAGATGTTTGAGGAGATGTTGATGAACCCCCTTAATAAAGATATGTTGAATCTCTAATTTTGATGGTTTATAAATTTATCTTAACATGTGCATCTTGAATCATAATATATAATCACTAATTGGTTCTAAAGTATTCTAATGCAATGTGGCAAGTTTCTCATATGTAAAATGAGGGCCCATGTTTTCTATGTAATGTCTGAATAATGCTTCCTCTAAGTCATAATATGTGTGAAAGGAACCAATAAGGAATAGATGAAAGAACCAATTATGTACCACCCCCACAAATGTCTACTGAAACAATTTGAGTAGAATCAAAGGACTTGTATGATATGGAAAAGCCTTTCTAAATTCTTGAAGATGTATGAATGGATCTCCAGTTCCATCAAAGTGAGGAAATAATGGTATCTAGAAATTCTTAGGTAATGAAGCTTTTACAAATATATTCATAAGAGGGATACATTGTAAATCATTATCATCCATCCAATTCTTATAAGCCTTGTTTTCAAAGGTAAGGAGATGTACTTAGTGTTGTAATTCACCTACTACACACATCAAATAAATAATCTCATGGGATGGTATGAGTGTGTGTGTGTGTGTGTGTGTGTGTGTGTGTGTGTGTGTGTGTGTGAGAGAGAGAGAGAGAGAGAGAGAGAGAGAGAGAGAGAGAGAGAGAGAGAGAGAGAGAGAGAGAGAGAGAGAGAGAGAGATTAAGTTCACATAGAAGCAAATTATCACCAATTAGAGGTTCAATTGGAAGTGTATGTCTAATTTATTCATTTGGTGCATTATGAATAGGATAATGAGGTGAAAAGTACCTTTCCCATTTACCATAATTATTTTTTTAGGAGGAATAAAAGAAATAGGTTTAAGAGAAGAAGATGCATCTATTTTTTATTCACTGTCACTTTCACATGTATAATCATTTTCCTCATTACAAAAATATTAATTATCTTCATTGTAAATGAAATTTTAGATAATGTGAAGTTTTGAAAATTTGTCCATTCATTGTCATAATTATGAGAAAAATTTTGAAATCTATTTATGAGATGAGAGGGAAGAAGTGCCTTAGTGGCCATTTAATTTCTTTCACCAAAGATAATGTGTAAAAGTATTATTAAATAAATGAATGAAATAATAACTACTAACATAGAGATTTTAAAAATATTTTAGCACTCTAAACAATTTGCAAAAAATTTAAAATATTTTTCTAAAAATTGCAAGGAAGGCTTGAGGTTTTAGGACCTAGTTTAGGAATCTAGGGTTTTGGGTTAGGGTTTTAGAATTTTTGAAAATTATTGCTATAATTTAAATTCTAAAATAATATTTTGAATATAATTAATGCACAAAAATTTAAACAAAACTAAAAAAATAAAATTTAATTTTGCACAAAATAACTACTAATATTTAGATCTTAAAAATATTTATGACACTCCAAACAATTTGCAAAAAATTCAAAATTTTTTTCTAAAAATTATAAGGAAGGCTAGAGGTTTTAGGAATCTAGGGTTTTGGGTTACGGTTTTAGAAATTTTGAAAATTATTACAATAATTTAAATTCCAAAACAATATTTTGAATAGAATTAATGCAAAAAAATTATACAAAAATAAAAAATTTGAAATTTAGTTTTTATAAAAAATAACTACTAATATTTAGATTTTGAAAATATTTTTTACACTCCAAAAAAATTACAAAATAACAAAATATTTTTCTAAAAATTATAGACGTAGGCTTAGGGTTAGAGGACCTAGTTTGAAAATCTAGGGTTTTAGGTTAGGGTTTTAGAATTTTTGAAAATTATTGAAATAATTTAAATTATATAAAAATATTTGAATAGAATTAATACACAAAAATATGAACAAAAATTAGAAATTTAAAATTAAATTTTTGCACAAAAATATGAAGGAAAAACCCTAGGGCTACCTAAAGTTTTAGATTTGTTTGAAGTAAGTCAGGTTCACCAAATGTTTTATTATTTTTAAGAAACTAGGGTCTATTTCCTAAACCATAAAGGGTCTAGAGTAAGAGGACAAATATAATCAAGTACAGTAAAATATAGATTTTTGATCAATTTAATCAAATAAATTACATATAGAGAGAAGTAAACTTATATAGAAATACAGGTTGAAACAAATGATTCTGGGGTTGAAATCTACTGCATAGCACTGGGAAGATGTCTAGAATCTAGATCTAAATTTCATTTTATTAAAGGATAGGAGCCCCATAATAGGACACCCTAGGGTTTATAGCTATAGTATTTTTTTACTACTATTTTTTGAAAGACCTATGTTTTATGGGTTTTGTCTATTGCCCCTGTGTGAGCATGTATATCAAATTTTAGAGGCTAAATATTGATATATCTCATTGTAGGTCCATTTTAATCTCCAAACCTTGGGTATATATACAACACAAATCAACAAATACATCAAGCATGTAAATCTATGTGTGATGTAGAATGGAGGGCTATACTATTGATTAATTTTTATTATGTAACGTGTTAAAGTAATAAGTGCTAAATATAAAATACCTTGTGAAGTATTTTATATAGGAGACTCTTTGTTTTGAATTTGGAAACTTTATTCACATTTGACCAACATTAGAAAAATTAAGGATGAAGCTAAGAAAGGGATTGGGACTCATTAAGTGAGGGAAACTAATCATTGGAGCTCAAAATGACATTGGATAGGAGCACTAGAAATGGACAGCCTAGGGTCCAACAGTATAGTCTAATCATAATGATTTTATCTTATAGGCTCAGGACCTAAGGGATGGAATAAGCCTTGGAAATGTAAATTGGTTGAGGTGGAATGATTGTTTGAAAGGCGTAGGATGACTAGGAATAGGCAAAAAAGTGATTCAAGCATGGAAAAAGAACAATATGAGTAAAATGAATGACATGGATAAATGTGAGCAAAGCTCATATTCTCCAATTAGAATCTCCTATGAAAGGACTATGAAAAGACAAGATATGTGTGGTTTCTTGAACAATCTAGGGTGTATACACTAACACACAACCAATATGCATAAACAATTATCTAAATGAATATAACATCAAATTTTACTAATGTTAACCATACAAATTATGAATAAAATGAGTATTATCTAATGTGTTATGTCCATGGGTTCTAATCATTCCTATGTCATCCCTCAACACCTCCATCTATGTCAGCCTCTTTGATGATGCTCTACCTACATCATGCTTTGAGAGATGAATCTTTTCTATGTAAAAATCATCACAAGAGGGTAGTTAGTCCATAACATTGTGACATATACGAAAAAATATTGTTGTAATAAAAAATCAACATGATCACAATGTAAAAAAATATACAATACATCTAACTCATAACAATGCAATCATGAAATTAAAGTATAATATACAATTATCCCATAATAGAATATGACTTATAAATTAGTTAATAATAATCAAATCAAACTACCAACTGTAAAAATACATGGATATTTAAATAAATTTTCCTAGTGAGAAATCGGGATGTAAAAAATATTGTATGCAAAACATACAGTAACATAATAAATATATAGGTGTATAAATGAGCACAACTATAGCTTCACAATAATGGAAATTGGAAACCAAGATCAAAGGAAATGGTGTATAATACATCTAAATTTAGGATTTTTTTAGTAATCTTTGAATGTTCTTGCATTAGGATCCCTTAGAGATTTAATTATGAGCATGTACTCTGAAATGCAAGTTTGAAAATTAAAAACAAGGTTGAGCACTCTTGACAAGTTTTGCCTTTAAATTCTATGAACTTTATTTTTCCCCTTTTCTCTTTTATTAAACTAAGCACTCTAAATTTTATGGCCATGTATTCTTAAAAATTCACTCTAACACTCCAATTAATTTTTTTGTATCTCAGGAATGTGGTCTTGCCTATCTAAAAAATTTACTTCATCACCTTCAACTTTCATATCACCTTCATGATATGAAAACATATCTAAAAAGTTAAGCACATGGGTGATATATCTCTTCTAGAAACTCTATTTTATATTTAAATATGCACCCAACTCTCTTATTTGAAATTAAGTTAAATGTTGGAAAATCTGCCCACACATTCAAATTATCACTCGGCATAGGTACCTATTTGGAGTGGAGTATTTTCTATGTTAGATTTTCTTCACATAACAATTATTCTATTTAAAACTCAATGGCAGTTATCATCAAGAAGTTGTATGAATTAACATGTGAACCAAAATATATTATTCCAAATTTTCTTTCCTCCTAATAAATGTCAACTAGTTTTACCATTTTGAAGGTTTTATTGATAATATGAGAATATTCAGCCTAGTAAATCAAAAGAATAAGAAACCTAACTATTTTAGCGATATCAATTAAAATATGGACAATGTTTGTGAGGTGGTCACTATTAAACTCACTCTTTAAATTAAAATTATTTATGATAAGCAAATTTACAATTTTTCTAATTTAAATACTTTGAATTCATCTTACATCACACTCAGCCTAAGAGGAGCTTCTTCATAGTGTTAGCTAAACCTTTTTGAATCTATTCCTATAATTTTACCACATTTGTGATACCTTTTAAGTACTTTAGGAATATATTTAACTTATTTATTTTCATACCTTCAATTTATTTTATATTTAAACTCAGAAGCTTTCAAATAAAATTATTGATGATCTCATTTTTTTATAGAAAAATTATTAAGTACCTTGTCTTATGAAAATGATTATCATTATTCATCAAATATTAGAACATATTTAGTTCCTTTTTGTATTTTATGTCCTATAAAAAATGTCCATTCATGTCATTCCATGTAATTTTACAAAAGAAACCTCCTCTTTCTCCAACTTATTAGTAAAATCCTTTTTATCACTATCATCAAGACCATATAGAGATCTCAATAAAATTATTGTTATTTATTCCTTTCATTTTTTGGTGTTGGATCATAATATAGGTAATTCTCAATTGAAAACCTATAGAATATTTATGAAACATTATCCAAATTTATTAGGACATCTATAGAAGTTGTTCTCTCTTTAAGTTGATAATATTTTTTTAAATTTATTATTTTAATCGATACAATATAAAAATAATTTTAATCTGATGATTTTTCTATAGTGACAAGCTTCAAAATGTGATCTATTAAAAGGCTTTAAAATGTGATCCATTACTATATAACGTATGTGACAGAACAAGCAATACGATTGCAACACTAGCCAAATCTAGATGTGAGACCAATAGAAAAGGCATTCACCATGAAATAATAAGAGAAAATTTGAACACACCATAACACAAATATATTGTGGGAAAACCTCATGAAGAGGTTAAAAACCCATCAAGATTATTCATTATTTGAGAAATAAAATATACCCAATACAAGCTTTCTTTTCTTTCTCTTTTCTCTCTTTTCATTACATCTTACAATATAAAATCTTTATTATATAGGAAAGGTAATCTAACCATTATAAATGACCTTTTCCAACCACCACATTAGTTGGTCCAACCTCTTCAAAGGTCATTTAATATATTTCATTATTTATTTACATGAGGATAAACTCATTATAAATAATTAAATATATTATTATTTAACTAATGTAATTTAATGTATTAAGGGTACATAAATAACACCACTTAACCAATAATTGTTTCAATACTCCCCGTTAATGTTAAGTGGAGATACATGGTGATTTTTAAGAGGTAAAAACATAATGAACTTACACTCCATGAACCATCCACATGACGAGTTTTAGGAGGTAATAATTGAAGGAAACATCCTTCATCATGCCATAGTCACCTGTAAAGGAACTATGCTATGTAAACATAGTCACCCAAAGGTATTACACTATTTATCTATAGACAACCAAAGGTATTACTCTATGTAACCACAATCACATAGTCACCTTTAAAGGAATTACACTATAAAACTATAGATACCCAAAGGTATTAGACTATGTAACCACAATCACATAGTCACCTTTAAATGAATTACACTATACAACCATAGATGCCTAAAGGTTTTGAACTATGTCCCCATATGCACCTTTAAAGGAATTACACTATGTTATCCTATGCCACTTAAAGTGAGTTTAGTTTAGCATGATTGTTAAACTACATTCCACAATGAGAATACACCCCACAATTTGTCATGAATAATCAACCAAACATATTGGAATCTTTGATAACATAAACACCTTCATTCTACTATGTGTTGGGTACAATGTAGACTTCCATATGAAGTATACCAAAATCACATAAATTGATATATTAAAATGCTTTACAATCATAATAATTATAGATGTATAAAATTAAACACATGACTCATATGGCTTTTAAGAAGTGACATTGTCATGCACACTCCCCCTCAATGGCAACTTTGATAAGCCCAACATTGAATGAACTTCAGCAAGCTTTAGTTTGTTGGTGCTACATTAGATTTTTCACCAAAGCTATATAATTTTGACTATCACCAAGAAGGTTGGTACATTGAGGAACTTCCATACAATGTTATTTTATCATCTTTCATAGCCACAAGGCTTCTTTAGTAACTTCCATATGAAGTGATCTAAGTGATAGCACCTACACCAAACATAAACAAATATCAAAAAGTAGACTCATCATAGTATGGTTAAAATCATAATAACTAAATCAATTAGTATAACCAAAGAAAAAAATATAAATCAAAGTTTACAATTCCTTTTATATATCAAAATATTCACTTTGCTAATTTACAATGATCCAAGTATGGATCTTGCATGAATCTAGAAGTAGCACCCACATCTTATGAAATATTTATCTTAGTAATGGTTAGATAAATTAAACTACCAATAAGATATTTGTAAATAGGGGTTAGCTTTATTTCACATAGGTTTTGAATCAAGCTTTAACAAAACCTTCAATAAGAGTTTATGTAAGCTTGCAATATGACATGTTAAATTTAACAAGTAGGTTATGTGATGCACACACAATAAATTCACTAATAATTTGATACTAAGTC